>WEIS01037270.1:0-12500 GCA_013389965.1 Todus mexicanus | reverse complement strand
CACTGGCTACACTGAGTAGAACAGTGAAAATGGCTCCGTCAGCTCAACAAAGTAATGAGACTGAGGATCTTCCCACCTGATCCTGTCGGGGATTAAGTTACTGGATATTGTTGCCTTCATAATGGACTGAGTTTGCTATACTTTCCGTTTTAGTGTATATTTTCATAATTTCAATGACTAGATCTTTTTTTTTTCCCCACCCCCACAGAACTTCTACAAATTTCAATATCCTTTACAAAGTNTTCTACAAATTTCAATATCCTTTACAAAGTGGTCTTGACAATATAGCATGTAGTGTTCCATTAATGATATCACTACTGCCAAGTACGTAATTATAGCTTTCTCTTGTCCCCATAAGATGCTGTACTGCTTATACATTGTAATGGGAATTATTTAGCAGATTTTCTAGCTATTAGCATTGAATGTCTCCATTCCAGGTTGCTTTCTTCTTTTGAAAATACAACCTGTGATCTTTCTAATTAAGCTATTAGCTTTAAAGCAGTGACTATGTAACCAGTTTTGGCTTATCTAACTGATCTGTTGTCTTCACCTTTGCTGCATGTTTCTACCACATCCCTGTGTCAGGAAAGATAGCTTAGCTGGAAACTAGGCCAATAAAATCAGAAAATAAAATGTTGGATGGTTAAGTGAGTGGGCCTAGCTGATAGTATGGCTGTGCTTGATAGCAGTACAGTGTTCCAAACAGGACAGTAGACACATGTCCTTGTGATCTTCCATCTCAAACCACTTGAGGAAGTTGAAGCATTGGGCATATACTTTGCACCTGGAATTTGCATTTGCTATCTAGTTTTACTTGCCTATATGAGTCACTGTTGGAGATGTTGGGTTGGAGATTGGCCTATGAATATTTCAGTACTGATGTCTTACTGCTAAACTTTTACAGTTGTTTTGGTTAGTATCACTCATGACAGGCATATCACTAAAAGCATGTGCTCAGAATAAAGGAGAACGCAGAGAAGGAATGTAACAAATTGGCTTTTGTTACATGTTATTGCACTGTTGGACATGCTGTACTGCAGAGTGTTTCTGCATGTCATATTTTTACCACTGAGTTGCTACTCAAATGTCCACACAGACAGAGCTAGGAAATAGCCTCTGTGAAGAGCAGTGGAAGGGAGAGACATAGAGGAGGGAGCACAGTCCTGTGTTTCTTGCTTCCTCTGAAGATCGATGTTAAAAGCAATAGGAAATTGCCAGCTGTGTTACCAATGTGCATCAGAAATGTTATTGACTAAATTTAGCAAGCCAACACCAGCATAGCAGACAGGAAAACAGAGCTTTATTCGTTTTCAGCATCACATGGCCTTGATAATCTGCCTTCAAAGCTAAGACAATGTTTACTGACACTTCGTTTTCCAGCTGGGATTTCCTTCTTTTACAAGAAGCAGCTTTGTTACTGGTGCTGCCATATACAGGTTTGAGGTGAGAGAACACTATGTTGTGACCGAAAGAACAAGGCTGACATGTAAAGAATGGAATTAAAGAAATTTGTTAATCTTCTTTCCTTTTTTTTTTTACACCCCTCTCTTTTTGCTCCAAGAAATATTCTTCGGAAGACTTCATGTACAAAGTCAGGTGGGAAAGTCTTTAACACCTATTCTTTTTGATCCTGACTCTCTGCTTGTTCTATTTAAGGATGTTCTTGCAAAGATTGTCTTTCCAGCATTGTACCACTTCTTCAATTGATTTCTTCATGGTATTCATTTCCTTACTTTTTGGAAAGATGTAATCTTCGTGATAGGAAAACAAGGTACAACTTTCCCCAGAAAACTTTCCAGAATTTGACTGGACATTTTCTGTTAGAAAATGACAGAACTGTTTTGTTATTCTATATACGAGATTTTTCTTTTAATTAAAATCTTTTAAAATGCTGTATGAGTAGGACAAGTCACATAAAGCTTTCTGTCTAATGGACAGATAAAAGCATTATACTGAAAAGAAGGGGCAAAAGACATGCTGCTGGTAAGAGATGCGCAATGTTATGTGCCGTGCCGATAAAGGAAGTTGATGTTTAGCACTGTTGTGCTGTCTGATGACAGAAAACCTGTATGGATGGATTGAAAATGTCTCCTGTAGTCCTATCAAATTCAGTCTTGTGTCCTGGGGTTTCATAAGTTGCATGTCTACTTCTGCTCACAAGTCTCTGCACCTAGTGAAGGATGACCGGGTGTGCCCCAAACAAATTGTGAAGATCCAAGTAGCATCTTGGCTGGCAGAAAGAGATCTTCTGAGTTCAAGGAGTCAGCTGCCAGGAGGATCAGCAAGGACAATGCACATTCTCTAACACGTGGGAATGTAATGCCAATGCCTTTCTTGCTGTTTGCTTTTAAGCCTTTAAGAGTGTTTCTGTCCTGATGGTACATTCTCAGCTTTTCTTCCCAACACTATCATAAAAATAATATCTGAACTGAAGCCTCACAGGCTGGTTTATAAACTGTAGTTTTGTAAAGACATGGTTGGGCTGCAGCAGATGAAGACAGCTGCTAATTAAAGCCATTGCTATGCCAATATGTACCTAAAGACAAATGTTAGGCTCAACACGCATAAGACATCTGGTTTTATTCCAGTGGCATATGGCAGCTTCATGTCCCTATCAAGAAGTAACCCTCACAGCGGAATCAGCCAAGGGCAAGATCAATCAGCCAAATGTGGAGGGAATTACATGTTTTAATGTATTTGAAATCACAAGAAATACTTGTGGTGCTTGAGTATTTTTGTAGAGCGCAAGTATGCAGCTGCTCAGTTGTCCTTCAGTCTCCCATGCTGATATATGACTGTGCTGTAAAAAGGTGAGACAGTCAGCAAATTACAGGCAAGGATTACAGGGTGACTAGGTAGGCTTCCACAAGGCATATGCCTATAACTAGCAATCCACAGTGCTGCTCAGTATGTGAGCCAGTCTGCTGTACTATATCACCCACTTAAGAAACAGAAGTCAAAATACAAAACTGCTATATACTTGCTCAGGCACATGAAACTGGTGGGTGTAATGATCCAGACAAATAGCCTGCTAACACACTGTTAGAGTCAATGAAAGACAAATATTGTAATGTATGTGGGTAGACCTTAGCAATCTTAAACATGCCAATTAAAAAACCCCACAACTCTGCATAAAGTACTGTGGGAAAATATTTCTGATGCTGTTATGGCTGGCTGGAAAAAAGGCCTTTTTCACAGTTATAGGTGAGGGAAGGGTGTTGGCACCTATGAGCACTATTAACACTTCTCAGAGACAACAGAAATTCATCTCTCCTTGCTAGGAATAAAGCCACCTTGAGAGATAATCATCAAATAGACACTCAAAGAGCCAAATGAGTGACATTTTCTCAGCATCTTGCGCCTGCAAGTTAACCTTTCAGGTTTGTATACAGAAACCTTGGTGCACTAGATCACCTTTATGCAAAACAAAGATATTCCTTTAGATTGGCAACGTGTTAAGGGCAAATGCCAGCATCCAGCTGCAGATCTGTGCTGATCTATGGAGCTCCTGCTCCTGAGGCCCTTGGCTGCAGAGGAGGCAGCCCCCACCATCATACTGCTCCCCTGGTCTGGGATTCTTATCAGCAGCATGCCTGGAGGAGTGGTGGAGGCTGGAACAGTTGCAGGGGTGAAGCCACAGAGGCCAGTCACAGGCTGCACCATTTGTTTTAGTTTTGGAGTCAACTGTGAGGAGTATAAGGTCTAACAGCTCTGGGGCCTGTGAAGCATTTGATGAATATTTCCCTTTGAGGGTCCTCCCCCTGCCCATACATGGCTGCATATAGAGACAGCACATGCATGAACTTCTGGCAACAGATGTCTATTTTGCTGGAACATGCCATGTTTGACAGAGTGGCCCATAAATAGACAGCACCAGGCTGGAGAGCAAGCATTGTTGTTTACTATAAACAAACCTTACCATAGTGCCTGTAATTGCAGTGTTATAAGGTTGGCCAGGTCTACATGGTAACAGGGGAAGAAAATAATGCTGTCTTTTACCTGCTTTTGCAAATAGCTGGAGACAGATAAAAGTGAAGACAGTTTTAACCTAAGCGAAGATTGTGATTGTGTGTTTCCTTTGTTGCTCAGTGCTTTCTGTTTTCCTCCTTCTCAGTTATATTTTTATTTGCAAATGAAACTATTCATGGGACAACCTCAGAATGCTTTTTCTTTTCCTTTTCCTCTTTTTTTTTTCTTTCTTTTTTTTTTTTTTCCTTTTCTTTTCTTAAATTTAAGGAGATATCTGTTTCTCCCTGTGGCTTCCTCTACTTCAGAGGTATGCGTGGACAAGAGACTCTGTGCTCTGTTCTTCTACTCATGGCAACTTCCAGAGCCCTGACACACAGACCAGACAAACATCTTTCACAACTAACAATCACTGAGGATATGTTTTGCTATAGTATGGTAGATGTACACCAGTTCTGAAGCAATAAATTTAAGATTTTCCAGTAACACAGAGTGCAATGGCATAGGATAGAGAAAGGAACTGTCATCCTAAACCCAAACAAACCCCTTCTAACACTTCTTCCAGGTATACAGGAGAAAATTTTTAAATCCTAACATTCCAAGTGAGTAGTGATTTACACTGATGTTAATTAGAATCATTTACTGAATTAAGTTCCCTATGCAATATTTCATAACTGTAGAAACTGTACCTTGCTGCTTCTAATTAGATACCCTGGATTGATGTTTTGGTGCAGCAGGAAAACGTTGCTTTGTTAGGCTTTCAATGGCTCTACTTCTGCAAGTCATACTGATCCAATAATGTATAGTTTGCATGAGGGTGACTCTTGTAGGCACATAGGCTCATCTACATAAGGAATTCTTCCAGATCAGCTTTTCCTGATTAAATATGCTGTGGATGTTATTGCAGTAGAAATAGTTCTTCTGTTGTAAAACCTGTATTAGACCACTCTTTCCTCTTGTTAATTGCAATCTTTTATGGCTCTGTATGTTTTCTGTGGGGTTAAAAAACAAGCATTACTTCAGACATATTTTTGCTGTACTTTGTACTTTCCATGTATCTTGCTACTTTCCTTCAAAAAGTAAAACCTATTTGAAGCACATTACAAGCTCTGTTGCCTACAGACTTCTCAGATATGCTTTATGACTAGCCATATGATGTTTTCACAATGGTATTCCTGGAATTTCAACATCTGATAAATAAAGGCATGACTATTTTCCTCCAACAGTTCTCTTTGATATTTAATTGTCCTGAGCTAGGACCTCTTTTTCAAAGTTGTGGAAACACAGGGTATGGATGAGTTAACGGGAAGTAATGAGAAATGCGCTGTTTCTGGTCTAGTGTATCTTATGTGGAGAATGAGAAACCTTACTCTTTCTGCTCAAGTCTATGGTGTGGAAAGGAGCGGTCTGAATCCTTTGCAGTATTTAACATGAATGTTTTGGCACAACAATTCTTTGTAACAGTTGTTTACTAAATAGCCAGATTTGAAGGCAAACACAACATTGTGTCATTTGTTTGTGATGCATCCTACTCTACTTAATAACTACATTGTTGTCTCAGTTCGTGTCACCAAAGAAATAAATTAGAAGTTTAAAGAATTAAGTGTATCAAATTTGAAGTCATTAAGGATTTTATACACCAACACTGCCCTTTAAGGTATTTGATCTATGTGGTAGCTCCTTACTCAAAGAATGAAGATAATTTTTAGGCTCCTTTTTGTAATTTTTTTTAAAAAAACAAGTATGTTTCAGGTGTTTTATAAACTTGCATTATATATGCAGTTACACATTCCATACTTTTTCTTATTTTACAGCCTATAAATAATTAAATGGTACATATATGAAGACAGACGTCCTACAGAAAAAGGTTTAAAGATGCTACTCTCTTCTGTCCCCTTAAAGAGGAGCTGATATTTCTGAGACAGGAAATAAAACAACCCCCAAAACGTAAGTTTCAGCTATGTGTTCTTAAGAAACATATGCTTCTTGCCTAAGATTACTCATACATATGATTTAGCTATACTAAAAAATGAAAGATTATATAACTTTCAGATTTCTTCCATATATTAGGGTTTGAAATATACCTGCCCTTATAACCCCCTTTGTCTCTTCAAATTTCAGATTCTTCATTCTATCCTGCCCTTTTCTTACCATTTTGTTACAATACAATGGCAAACAGTCAATAAGAATTTTCAAGTTTAAATAAAGTCAAACATAAAAGTTCTTCAGAAATTAAACCATCTTTATTTGTTAAAATAGTTGTACTGTGTACAAATGAAATTACTATAATTTACAATATTTATGGCACAGAACATTGGGGTGTTTTGCTTCCACTGGAAGAACAGTATTTTAGAACTAAAGAATCATTAGAATCAGACATTGATAGTAGTAATAAAATAATAATATAATAATAAATACTTAATATTCATATATTTTGCATTTATAGTAATCCAAACAGTTCAACATTAACTAACACATCTTAGTCTGCCTCCAAACTGTAGGTAGAAGTGTCTTCTGTAGCTCACAGAAGAAAAAAGTTGTGTGACTCATGGTGAGAGTTTCGTCAGCCCCAAGATATTTCCCTTTGTCCAGTTTCACAACTGCCAGCATCAGAGCTCCAGGAGAATGGTGAGCAGGCAAATGAGTGCAAACAGCGTTTGCTGTAATCTCAGCCCATTAGAATTTAGCCTGGTAATTTCCTCCTTTTCTGACTTCAGTTCTAAAAAAAAAAGAGAAAATAAAATCGTTAATGAGCAAAATATGTAAATTTTAAACCAAGGATTTTCAACATACTTTGAAAGTCCTTTGACATCTCACAGGTACTCAAGTTAAAGGTATGAGCTGTTAAAGCCAATCAAAGAGGCTATTCTCTGGGAAGAGATGTGAACTGATGTCCCATCAATGATCGTTTGAAAAGCAACTGATAGCACTTATCAGCTCTTGAAGGCATTAATCTCAGAATAATCAAAAGTAAATACCAAGCAAAAGCAAGACCAACAGATTCACAAGAGGTATGCAACTCAAGTCTGCATGTAGCCTTTTAACCCTTCCTTTAACAAGAGGCTTAATTTATTAGCACAAGTAAAAAGCCGTATCACTCATGCATGTGAAAGCCACTGAGTCTCTGCTCAAAGGATGAGATGATTCTGCACTACCACCTTTACTGCCTTTGTTAAGCTGAGCTCAAAGATAGTAAGGAGCAGACTGCTTTTACTAGCATGGCCAAAGCCTGTTAAGTCTTTTGCTGCTGTAATGGGAACAATAGGGCTGATTCAAAGGGAAACATACAGGGGAACTTGAACAAGTTGAGTGTGACACATAATTGGTTTGACATATAATTGGTTTGTACAGAAGACTTCAAGGCAAAAGTGATTTTGATAGGTTTTTCATTTTGGTGGGGTTTGGTTGGGGTTTTTTTGTGTCTTGTGTGTGGTTTGCATTTCAATTCTTTGCACTAGTGGGCACACCACAAAGTAGAGCATATCCTCAGGACTTAAGCGGCTCAAGTTTTGAAAACTGTATTTACTTCTGAGTTGGTGGTGTAACTCAGGAGTCACAGGCTTCCATGCACTGCTGCTCAGATAGGAATCTCGTCAGGAAGGCTGGTACTTCCTTAGTGCAAATGAATCTCAAAGCTATTTAGTCCTACTTTTTTCTTACCCTGCTAACTAGTGATGCTGGTACAGCTGAAGGAAAGTATATTACACCACAGGGTGGATTGAGACATCATGGATGGAGAAGGGCAAGAATATTTTGCACTATCTTTGCCACTGGAGAGAAAATAATATTAAAATGTTATTAGTTATCTCAGAGTACTGAAAATAGTCTGGATCTCAGTAGCCATTTCTCCATGTAAAATAAGTAACGGTAAAGTTATCCTTCAAGTTTTTATGCCACTTGATACTCTATTTTCAAAAACACTTATTTTTGTGGAGTGTGGTTAGTCTTAGAACTATGTACAAAAATATTTTGAAGATACAGACCTTAAAATTAAGGGTCAGACTAGTTTTCTACCGTTTATGTGTGAAGCAGCTTACCCAAGAACATGTAAGTTTTCGGAACTTGTTTCTCTAGTGTAACACCAGTTTATATTATCATTTTCCCTCTTTCCTCATCTAAGCAACATTTTTATATGCTTTGTATGCTTTTATATGTTGCATAGCTATATAAATTATCCTGGTTAAGTGGGAAGTCACAGCTGTGTACAGGTTTTGCAGAACAAAGAAAAATTTAATCCCTGTAATTTTAAATTAAAATGGGGGGAAGTTTCCTACTGCATAAGATTATGAAGATCTTAAAGTATTTTGTGACGTACTATACAGACAACATCAGTATTACTTACTGTCTCTCTAATGCATTCTCTGAAGCAAAGGAGGCTACTACAGAAGTCAAAATCGAGCACATACAGTATCCTCTGAGTACCCCATTTTGTAGAAGCCAATTTTGTTATCCATGAGATAAAAATGGTTGGTTTAACACCATTCCTTACCACAGTTATTGTGCATTATTTCTGAGAGGCAGTTCAGGGTACCATAGCCACACCGACACAGCCAACAGCCCTTCACCACCCAGGCACCGTGGGCAATGCTGTCGCAGTTGCTGTCAAGGACAAGGGAGACATTTGGTACATCCTTGATCCCACCACAGAAAATAACCATACAGAGCGTCTCACTCACTCTCTCTGGTTTGGTCTGGTTTTTACCTTTGCCGCACATCATGTTCACAGTATCTGCCAGTGAAATGCTTTAGGCAGGCACAGAAAGCCCCTAGGATACACGTTCCTCCATTCTGGCAGCAGTGTCTGTTTAGTTTTTTACCTGGAAGACAATATTACAGATGTTACCAAGCACCCTGGGGACTTTAAACCTCCCCTTTTCCTCACTTACTCTCTCAGTTCTCTCCACATGCCAAAGGATCTTCAGGATATCTAGTTTTATTGTCTTTAGAGACAATAAAATTATCTGCCTGTTAGGAGTGTTTGTTCAGCTAAACCCAGTTTGTTTAGTTAAGGATTAGAAACAAACTACCAGGGATTATAGGATGGTCAAGAAGCAACGCCTGGCAAGTCCCACAGCACGAACACCAGCAGCATATATTTGAGTGACATATTTCACTTTGGAGGAGGCAGATTTCAGTCATTCTAAGAAATGGGACATTGCTACCTGGAAGTGGTCTTTATTTTTGAAGAAAGGAGGTTTTGTTACTGGGAAAAGCTGTTTTGAGAGGGGAGGCAAATATGCTCTCAAACTTTTCTGACTCCTGGGATTGAATACCCATCTAAAACCTTAAATGTGGGGAAGGAACAATAAGTCTGTCCTTGTTTTTGGATTTGTTTGTTTTTCTGTTAGTACTGTTCATTTCAGACAGGTCAAACTTTTTTCCAATTACATAATTTTTGGTCATAGTGCACTTTCTGCACACACACACACAACCCCAAAACAAAACAAATTCCCTAACAACCAACAAAACAGCTGGACAACACTCATTTTTTTCTACCAACTTCGAGGACAACACTTACAGTATTACTATAAAATAATATTTTTTATAGTAATGTTATGGTATTTTTAAAATAATGTTACCTACTCTCTGTAATCCCAGTGAAAGGCATCGATGCCCTGGAATTCTGTTGTTTTCGGCTTTCGTAGCTCTGATTCATGTCACTGAGCGCGTTTACAAGAGTCTCTTCGTTTTTAGGCTGTTCTTTCTGTGCAGTGTGATTAAGACTTTTCACTTCTTCACGTTCTTCTTTTTCATAGCCTTGACAAGGAGTGCAAATATGGAAGAGAAGGGTAGTGTGTGCATACTGTAAACGCACAAGAGAGCCACGGGGCCGGCAGGGGGAACACGAAACTTTCCTTACCTTCTAAACGAACAGCTTGCCAGACCAGAGTCACAGTGAAGAGAATTCTACAAAAAACAAAGACCTGAAATAACTTTGTGCTAATAAGACACAAACAACAAAGCGAAGATGGAAGTGTGGGGGAAAATAAACTTTTTCAAAACTTTTATCAGCCGTTGATAATATACACTATATTTTATGCTAGCAGTAATTCGAATGAATAAATAAAGAAATTCAGATTGAAAAAGTTGGGGATGGATCCGAATGGGAGGTGACAGACGCAGAGTAGAGACATATAATTTAGGCTTGGTTCCAGAAAGCTACATATTCAATACATTTGTTCTTTGATAATCGGTAAAAAGCGCCTCTTTCTGTACATTTCTTTACCACAACTAGGCTGTTGCCAGCAGTTACAAAAGCAACGAAGGCAAGGGAAATCATTGGACTTCACCCTCAGTTCCATGAACATTTGTTCCTTTCAGCTTCCTAGCCTGACTATAAACCAAAAAAACCTAACCCAGAACAAAATAAAAAAAAACCAACAAAAAAACCCCAAACCCAACAAAACCAAACCCAACCCCAAATCAACAAACCAAACCAAACCCCAAACCCCAAACCAAACCTGCTCAAAGGAAAAGCGTCCTTGGCTAGAGAAGGTCCCTGGTAGATCAGGCAGCCTTACCTAACACGATTTCCCCAGTACATTTTCCTGCAGCCTAAAATATCCGTGAGGTCCTCCAGGAAAGCTTGAGCAGAAGGAAGAGGTCCAAAGCCCCTCACTGAAGGCTGTTGCATGCAGCAATCCTCACACAAAACACAGCAACGAGAGAGGGAGAAAGGTGGATGAATGAAACTTTTCCCTTTCTGTCCGGTTTATAACTACCTCGAAGACATAGTTCCCAGTTGTACCGCTTGCGGAGTCCTCGCTGAGGTCCTGGCAGCCAAGGACCACCTCACTGAACTGGGACTCCCTGGCTTGCTCGCAATTTACATGAACTGCTGAAGGGTGGAGCAAAATGGGATCACCTACTGCTGGGGGAAGGCTTAAGTGCCCATGACCACAAAAAAGCACAAGCCAGGAAGATCTCAATTCCAGTTTATTTCTTCACATAAAGACCTTTGTACCACCACATACTGCATGGGGAAGAAAAAAATTCTGCAGAATTGCGATAGATATGTAATAAATTGCAGCAGGTATATAATGAGGGTTTTAAAGCCTTCCCTCTACTTAAATGCGTTGTCTTTACCACAGTTTTCCACAAGGAGTTCTACTTTATGAAATTGTACCACTTTGCTGCACAGATAATCCTTACAGACTACATTAGAGATTTCTACAGTACCTACTACAGAAAACAGTTTAATGTTCTTGACAGAGGTTTGTTGCCTCACAAGAATTGTTAGGACACTCTTGAAATGGCTTTTGAAATATTTTACTACTGGTAAAACTAGACCTTTTAGTGAGTATTCCTAGTTTGAGTCCACGCATTATCAGCAAATACCTAGATTTAACTTGCCGTGTGCACTGAAATGGGCTAGAACCACATACACAACTTTATTATGGCTCATCAGCATCAGCAAAAAGAGCTGCAGCTGGACAGTGGTAAAAAAAGCAGCACTGGGCAGTATTTTCTCAAATTGCTCTACCTGCACCCTGGAGTGTACACAGTCTGAGTTATAACAGGAAACTGCAGCAATACAGGTTTGTTTTGTTTTGTTGGGACATGTAGAAGAGGGATGCTTTCATTATGATAGTGCAAATCAAGCTAGTACAAATTGCACCTTGGCTAGATATAAGGCTGCATCAGACATATGGGTCAGACCTTCACTGAAGAAATGGCTGTACTGCCTAAAGATTGTCATTTGCTGTTGTTTTTAGCTATTTGTGTCTGACACTTGTCAGCTTTTCCCCATCTAGATTAATGGTTTGGAAGCTGTGAACACCCCTCTTTGACTTTGGTGGAAAGTCCAGCTTAATTTACAAAGGGACCTGTCCAAATTAAGTCAATTTACTTGGCACTGAAGCTGGTACAACTGTTGACTTCAACTGTTCTAAGCTCAACTGTTTTCTTGTAGATATAGAGTAACTTGTTTCATGGTATGTTTTATGTTTGATACTAATTTAAACTCATTTAGATGGAGTTATTTTTTTTATTTTGTTCCAGACTTGTAGTGAAGTACCTTGTCTTTTGGAATTGAGAGTCTGTGATACACATTTTTGTGTAATTCAGTTATATCAGCACTAGAAGAACGTACATGCTAACACTTGTAGGTGAGATAATTAATAAAATTGTATTATGATAAAAATCACAACATGATAATTAAAGAAGGGATTTTGGTCTTCCTGTCTTTAATAGCAACATTTCTGGAGAGACAGGTTACTCTCACCATTATACTGTCTGCCTCTAGCTGCTGTGATTCACAAGAACTTCTAAACTAAACATGCATTAAAGTTTAGAATCATAGAATGCTTTGGGTTGAAACGGACCTTTAAAGGTCGCCGAGTCCAACCCTCCTTCAGTGAGCAAGGACATCTTCAACTAGATCACGTTGCACGGAACCCCATCCAACCTGACTTTAAATGTTTCCAGTGATGGGGCACCTATCAACTCCACTGGCAACCTGTGCTTGTGTTTCACCACAGTCATCGTGAACATTTTCTTCCTTACAACTATTCTAAATCTATGCTCTTTCAGTT
>WEIS01037259.1:0-11349 GCA_013389965.1 Todus mexicanus | reverse complement strand
GCTCAAGACGCTCTAGAGACAGTGTTAAAGTACAGGCAGAAACACTTTGTAACAAATCCAGTCACATTTTAGTCACATTTTAGCTCCTAGAACAGAAAGCTGCCAAAAATCAAGCTAGGGGGAAAAAAAACATTGCTTAACCAGATTATAGCTTTCCTCTCCTGCATTATCACCCAAGAATGTTTAAATGTTCAGACAGGGCAGTCCTAAACCACATACACTTTCATAACTACGCAACAACAATGTGAATCCAAAAAAATATGAACACATCCAAAGAACACACATAATGCAACCAAGACGACTTCCTTCACAGACTGGCCAGCAAGCGCTGTGGTAACTGGTGTTAATTAACGAATACGAAGCACTTCTTTGCTATAGCGCACACTGAACTGACAGCACTCCTAAGACAGACACTGATAAAAGTTCACATTAGCCTAGAAATGCTTACAGACAAACATTTAGTCCGTCAGGAAGTTACCATTGTTGCGTTCCCCTGAAACAATCTGTGAGCATGCTCTGTGTCTGTCTGCAGCTGGAAGCAACACACCGGGTGATACTTTTCTCGGACTTTCAGAATCCGTCTGTATCATCTAAAACACATGCATGAAAATTGGTACAAATGCATTTTCAACTCATTTCTGTGCAAAAAGCTCCTGCTAAGCAAACTTGCATAGCACGGGATCAAGTACGTTAGAGATACAAACCCCTTTGATAAGATCCTTGGAAAGGACACATCAAGACATAGCATTGGAAAAAATCACAGCAGCCATGTGTGTTTTCAGATCTTAGGCAAAAACCTCACAACTCATCTCAACTATTCTGCCATGGTGATAAACCTTGACAGCCAGAAAAGAGAATTAACATGGTAACTCATGATGTGAGTGATCCAACTTTTGTACTCAACTTGTACGTGACATTCACGTTTGTGCTTATGTTCCCTAGGCAGGTATCCTGCAGTGTTGAATGAACACATGGCTACTTCAATGGCAAAGGTGATTTGGGCTGAACAAAGTTTAGCAAAAGCAAAGCTTATAGGAACTAAGGCTACCTAAAAATAACAAAAAAATTTAGTAATTTTAATCTTGTATTTTTAAGAAGGAAGTAAGGAAGAGTTCACTGTTTCCCCACAAGAAAAGCCAAAGGGGGTTAAGCTACAGACCCTTGCTCATTTTCTTCTAGCCCATTACCACAGACAGAACTAAAAGGGCAAACAGCCAACATGTGTGGTAACTCTGCTGAACATGATTTTCAAAAAGGGCTCAAGTACACCTACAAAAGGTAGAAAGGATCTATTCAGCAGCAGCTAACCATTTAGGCTGCAGACCCTAAGGGCAACCACTGACCAGATCAGCAGAATAGAGCTGCATGGTGAAGAAAGCAAGAAACCTGCCAGTCCCTTTGAAAAGCTCAGAGTATTTTAAGCAGCAAGAAACTTCACTGCTTCAATACTATACTAGAAATCAAACTCAATGGCCAGTTGCTACGAGACCAAGCTCATTAGCTTGATCTAACTTCACTCCAATCTTGACAGTTGGCCTACAACAGAAGTATTTCAAGGGTCGCTAGTTACAAACAAATGGTAGAAGCAGGAAAAGAGGAAATTATTTATAGTAAGGTAAAAAAACATGTAAAAAGCAAGTTCTGAAGTGCTTCTGGATCTTACTCCCACCCTCCTCCCACCCCCTCTGGTGGGAACCCCCATGTTCTTCATGGAAAGTACCTCAGAATCCCAGGGAGATTCAGTATCTTCCTCTTCCTCCGCTTCCACTGGCAGGGCTCCTAAAAACGAGGTATGAAGTGAGATGCTGAGTGTTTATATTTTACTCTGCTTTTCCCTGCCGGTCAAGCCCTTCATTCAAAAGATGTGCTGTGGATCTGTTGCTGAAGATATACTAAGAAGTGAGTGTTATTCAAGGGTTTCTTCACACCAAACCACATCACAGTATTTCCTTTACATCACCACCTCCTCTTGCCTCCTTTCCAGAAGATGTCTTCACACAACAGTTGACAAAGCTACAAGCAACACCCAACACTCCTGGGTAACTTCAGTATGTTGCAGTCCTGTGGTATACAGTTTATGTCACCTGCTCTCCAGCCTATAGCATCAGAATTTGGCATTTACTACCACTTTCCATTGTACCGCAGTTACCAGAGAAACACTGTCCAAAATATCCTCACACTAACATCACTAAAATCACCAAGAAACAATGTTCCTTTTGTAGAGATACCAGGAAAGCTCTTCCTTGACAGAGTTGTTACCCTGCACCTTCCCAGAAGCTAGACACCTAAACACCTCACTTACCCCAAACACACAAAAGCCATTTCTATCTTAGCGGGTAAACATCCAAATCTCTTCTCTACCAGAAAAACATAAGGCTCAATCATTAAACTATCTTCATTTCTCACTTTTAGGCTACTCCACTAGGTAAACCTGATTTAGGATTCACTCATGTGGAGGCATGCACACAAATAAGGTGGAAGGAGCTGGAGACTAGTGAGCTCACCCACGCGCAGAAGATGGCAGCTGCTGGTTCCAGCCTGGGCTCTGACTCCTCACACTATGCCAAACGCACACTTACAGTAAAATGCATAGAGACAGAAGAGCAGGTATAGGCACAACATTTGAATAGAGCAGGCTCTACCAGGAGCTCTGTGTAGCATTCGATTAGCAGCTACACATGCTCTGCCAACTTCTACCACACCAAGCTACAGACAATAGAAATAGTGTCTTCTCCTCCTGCCCTGAGAAGAAGGAGCGCTTTTGGTATCAAAGTGTCCAACTGTGACCAAGCTGGTAACACTTCCAAGTGCACACAAGCGTGGTACTGAAGAGACCGTCTCCATTTTTAAACTGGACAAGGTGAGGCACTGCTGAACAGCTTTCTCTCAGCTTGACTCAAATCTTCCCCAGGCTTCAGTCAAGACCAATCATAGCTTTTCAATTCGACAGTACGAGCCCTGAAGGAGAATACTACCGTCACACCCAAGACACTCCAGTCCTCTTCCTCTTTTTCACCTGCACATTTTGTTCAGATCACTTCAGGGAGAACACAGCAACAAAAGCAAGAACGGAATCTGCTTCGTATAGCATCATTTGGAACCCAACACCGCAATTTCAGTTCTTCAAAAACAAATGAAGAGGAATAAAAGCTGCTTTCCTTCTTTGCCAATGCCCACTACAACTCACAGGAAAGGGAGAAATTTGTTATCTCAGAAGTCAACCACCATTTTAGTTTATTTACTGTGCATTAGTATTTATTGCTGAAGAATGGTAATCAGTATTTACTAGTTCATTTCTCTCACCATCATTGTCTTTTGAAGCACTGTGGACTTGATGGCCATCATTACAAATAGAATTTTTCACACCCTCAACAACTGCAGTTTGTAGCTCTTCACCAGCGTCTTTCTCCTTCTCCTGTTCCTCCTCCTCCTCTTCCTGTTCAGGTGATTCTTCCTAGAAGAGATTAACCAAAATAGCTGGAAAACGCAGAAACAAGCATCATCTTTGCCATCCATTGACAACTGGAAAAAATACTTTTCTTGTGTAAGACAAAGGAAAACTTTGTTAAGCTTTGTTTTACAAGGCCTTCAGTTTTCCCATGGGAATCTATATGAGCAGACAGCAATGCCTTATGTTGTAAGTCTCACCCCTGGTTCTATTAAACCCCTTAGAAGAATTTCCTCATGTCATTCTAACTCTAGATTGTTATATCATTCTAGAACACATTCCTTCTTTTCCCCTACTTTGCTTCAACAAAAATCACCAGCTTCCTGCTCTTAATCTTACTCAAACATCTTTTTCCTCACTTTCAGGCACCATATCACGGATTTTATTAAATGGCAGTAAATCCTCACAGATAAAATCTGTACATACAACACAGAAAAATTTAATTAATTCTAGAAAAAATATGCTGCGTATTTTTTCCTGTAAAAACACTGTAACCAACAGAAAAAAAAAGTATTTAAAAACTGCCCGATATTATTCCTATACCTAAGAAGACATTTTCAAATATCAAAAGGATGATGAAAAGATGGATATATGTAAAGAACAAGTATCAACAGGAATCCAGTTTACTATTTGTTTTTTATGTATATCACCCTTAGAAGATACCCTTGTGATTGAATCATCCCCACACACTTACTTCAGCGCTTGAGTCAAATTCTGCTTTTAAATTTTCTTCATTTAAGCGCATATTTCCATTTCCTTGTTTCAGTGCTTCACAGACTTTATCATCTACTTCCTCATCTTGCTCTTCTTCAGTGTCTTCATCATTCACATGTTCATGAATGACAGAGATTGGTCTTTGACTTTCAACTCCTGGGGTTTTTGCTGCTGACCAAGAATCATCACCACTGTCAAAGCCATCACCAAAGCTTGACTTTTTCTCCTTAACACCACCAGAACTATCTGAGAGAGGCTGAGATATCTTTTTTTTCCAGTCTGCCATTTCAGAGTCTGCAAAACAAGAGTCTGCATTTCTGTGAAACTTCTCCTGAACGACGCTTTTCCTGTTACAGCTTTCTTGTGTATCTTGCAAATTATTTACATTTTGAAAGACAGTTTGTTTCGGTACTGACTTGCAAGAGATTTCATTATTCATTATCGTTGGAGACATGGCAGTTACATTTTCTTGCAACCCCTCATAACACTCATCTATAAAAGACACAGGAGTATCACCAGATTCCTCTGCCTTTTCATCACGTTCTTTACTTATTATATCATCATCATAGACATCTCCAGTTTCACGTGGGTCTTTCCCTTCATACTTAGTGTTACTAAAATACTCCAACTTCTGAATTTCCTCTTTAGGTTCTCTTTTCTCACCCTGCTCCTCTTCCAGTATATTACTAGACTGAGCTTCTTCATCTTCCAGATCTTCCTCCTCCTTTTCATCTTCGGTAAGATCTTCATCCTCCTCCTCTTCTTCCTCTTCCTCCTCACAGTCTTCTTCCTCCTCATCTCCATCGTCATTTTCATCATANCGACTTTTTTTTTTCTGAAATAACTCAGTCTTGTGTTTTCAAAATGCTACTTTTGTCATTTACGATAGCAAAACAAATTTAAAAATTATAGAACTACTTAGCAAGTCTACTTTTATATATCAATATGTCATACAACCATTTCCAAATAGCTTACTGTTTTTCCTGAACTGCTGGGAAGCATTCATTAACAGTGTCAAATTTGGCTTCTGCAGCTTCTGTAAATAAAGATTTTATTTAAGAAAAAAAAAGATATATTTTTTAAAACAGTGACAACAACAAATCCTTTGTTCACATCAAATCTTGATCAGTAAATACACCCAGGCTGTTCTTTTGATGGTGCTCAGGTGTTGGCTCCATCCTATACTTATAACTGCACAAATACGCCTCACATATGCAATTCAGTGAGTATTTTACCCCGAACCACTGTGCAAACACCCTTCTGCAGATTGTTTCCCAAATTAGGTTTACATGCATAACAGTTCTAAAAAATCTGGATTTAGTTTTTGTAATACTGAAGTAAACATCAGCTATATTTAAGATCGCAGTTTCAGGATGCTTACTTGCAAATATGCACAGCATAAGTAACTGTTAAGATCCCTAGACTTAATGTATAGATTAGTCTCTGAAAGAACACTTACCAAAATGTCCCTAAACTTCAGAATCATGCCAGAAAAATGCATAATTTCTATGTAAATCAGTGCAAAATAAACAAATAAATAAAGTAATGTTAAAATGAAACATGCTTGCATCTCCAGCATTACAGAGTGGGTTGAGCTACCACACTCAGGTCCCTTATCACTGCAGAATCGCAGTACAACAGAATAAATGCTCCAGACATCACTGCAAAATTAGGTAATTCCTCAGGACATTAATAAAACCAGTAGGCACTAGAGCTTGTAGCTGACAAAAATAATACTACCAGAGCATTCAAAAAAAGAAGGAAAACATGCAGTGTGAGATTACATGCAAGCATGGAATGCCATCTCACAGAAGAAAAAAGTTGACCCATTTGAGTAAATCATCCATTGAGTGTTCCTGAGGAACCTGATGAGGAGGAAAGGAGAACTAGGTGATGAAGGATTTCATAAGTCTTGACAAATAAATGCTCCTTTACCAGTTAGGATTCTATCACTAAATTTGCAGGAAACAATAATAATGTTTGGAGAAGAACAGAACAGGTTATAATAGTACCCTGTAAACATTCAGGGTCTGCAAATCTGACTCAAATGAGCAAGAACAAATGAAACATGCGGTTGTTTATCTTGCCATCTATTGCTCTTTTGCCCCAACCCACAAATCTACTGCATGCTCTGCCACAGCTACACGTCTTTTAAGAAAAACTCACAGCAGAAGAAAGGTTGGCAGGCCAGTGACTGCTTCTAAGAAGAAAATATTGCCTGGAACTGCAGTTTCTTTCAATCCCAGAGAAAACTTGCCTTCGAACCACTTATTTTTACAAGGCATTTCTTCTGCAAATGCACCATACCTTGGGGGTAAAATCAAGTTCTTCTTCCTCAGAAGTATGCCAGCTGTCATCACTCTCTGCTTTTTCAGAACTTCTTAAAAAGCAAAGCAAAATGAGTACCGTGTCTCTCAAGTCTTTCCTCAGGTAAGTATTAAGTATTTTCAGAGTCTTACCTTATTGAGTCTCCTTGGGAAAAGTCATCTATTGCTGTTCAAACATTAATGAACATGTTGAAATTAGATTTGCATGCTAAAAATTAACCACCAGACACAACTCTTTAAACATAGATAACTCTACGAGTCACAACAAAATGAAAATTTGAGTAGTCAATTCAATACAAGACAGCAAGAATGAACGCCTTTCCAAAACAACTGCTTTTTCAAGTCATAATGCATTAAAGAAAACCCAACCAATCAACTAAAAAGACCAGAATTATATCTCCTTTGGACTCTTACATGTGGAAGTTTAAGAAAAATCTCTAAACTTAAAAAAAAAGTATAGCATGAATATGCTATGATAGTAAACAGTAAACATAATGGTGGTGGTTTAGTAAGACAATAAGTAAATAAACCTCTGAAGTACTCATATTACATACACAAGTGCAGGGATTTCACTGTTTTATGTTACATTACATATAACATTATGCTATATACTACACTGTCTGCTGCTCCACCTCGTTACAGGTTATTCTGAAATGGTAAAGAAAACCAAAAAGCATTCTCAAGATCTACAACTTATCCTCAGGTAGAAGAATCACCAACAGTTCTCTGCACTGCACCAAAAGGAGTATTCAATAGACAAAAGGGGTATAAACAGGGCATTAATTCTGTCCCAGCTGAAACCGGAGCAATTACACTCCAAGTTTTCACCAGTGTTATGAAGGCAACTTGCACATAGGATCATAGGATAAATCAGGTCAGAAAGGACCTCAGAAAGTCTCTTAGTGGACCGTGTCCTCAAAGCAAGCTCAGCTATGAGGTCAGATAAGGAAGGCTGCTTAAGGCTTTATCCAGTCTGGTCTTGAACTCCTCCAAGGAGGGAGACTGTACATCTCCGTTTTACTGTCCTTATCGTGAAGCTTCTCATATTCGATTAGAAATTCTTGTTTCCATTTATGCCTCTTATCTCCACCTCCTGTCATGCACTTCTGGGAAGCATTTGGCTTTGTCTTCTCAAATGTACTGGAAACGGCAGCTAGGTCCCCTTCAAAATCACCTCTTCTCTAGGTTGAACAAGTCGAGTTTCCTCAGTCTCTCCTCAAAGCGCAAGTATTTCTGCGCCTGATGAGTTTGTGGCCTTCCACTGAACATGCTCACTGTTGGAAGATTGATCTCTCTCCCTCTCTTGCCCTGGGGCTCAAAATTTTACCCCGGGAGCTGGACACGATCCAGCGAGTGCCAAGTACGGGTGAACAATCACTTTTCTCAGTCTCTTGGCTGTGCTGCTCTTAATACAGCCCAGGACATTGCTGACCTTCCCAGTTGCCAGGGCACCCTGCTGGCTCATTCTCAGCTTGCTCTATGCCAAGACCCTTTGGGCCTTTTCAGCAAAGCAGTTCTCCAGACAGGCAGTCCCAGCATGTTTTGTAGCAAGTGGTTGTTCCTTTCCACGTGCAGGACTTGGCATTTGCCCTTGCTGAATTTCATTAAGAAAGGCCTGACAAGCCATCTACCCAGCTTGTGAAGGTCACTCTGAATGGCAGCGCTGCCCTGACAAGTATGTAATGATCTCCCCCCACTTGGGGCCATTTACAAGCTCAGTGAGAGTGCACTTTAGTACAACTCATGCACTAAACAAATCCGACCTCTAGGAATTCAGTCTGAAAACTGTTGAAACTTCTCAGTTATCGACAACTACGATGAAATAAAAGGGCTCTTCAATACCCAAGACAGAATGGAAAAATTGAACAAATACAACCTCCACATAGGAGCTATTTCAGCGTTCCTCAAGTCCTTAGTAACCAATTCTTGTTAACTACCTTAACAAAATGAAGTTGTTTATAAAAGAGGATATTGGTGACCTTCCATAAAGGTGTATGATGACAACCAAACCACGATCTTGGACTAAAGGGAAAAGAAAACAAAGGCCTATCATGGCCTGAAAACATCTCAGAAATGGAATGACCAGTTAACCACAAATGAGCATGGAAAGGGTTTACGTGGAAACTTTGATGAGCTGATCTCCTGACCTGAGAAGAGCTTTCGGACAATGAAATGCAGTGTACATGTTCAGTGTAGACATGTCATGTAGACAAAATGTAGAAGATGAAACTTTTCAGTGTGAGTACAAGATAGAACAGTTAAAATACCAACACGGTCTCTGACTTTAAATATTTCCTAGTACAAACACATATTATTAAAAAAAAATATTAATTAGTTGTACATACTGCACTTTTCTGTTAACTCGTTCAGTACCAGCAGTCTAATCTACCTGCTAATCTCCCAAGTCGAATACAAATCTGTTTCTTTGAACTGGTGGATAGTGTGACAAAGTCAGTTATAAACTGAGAGATAACTTAACTTATATTTTCAGTTAGTATAGTTATAATTAAATCAGCTGAGTATGTTTATCTGAAATTTTGCTTTCAATGTAGAGTAACTTGAAGCAATGATCAAAAGCAGGTTGCATTGTCCTTTAGAAGGCAAGAAACTTCATGAAATTTTCAGACAGACCTTGATGCCCTACCATAGAAACAGGATCTAGAAAAGCAGTCTCTGGGGATTGCCTACTTCCACTTTAATTGAAGTCCATTTCCATTTTGGAATAACACAAGAGCATATTTTAAAGAAAAAATTAATTATGTACTATCACTTCTGATACAAAGCAAACACTCAATTCAATAATAAAGGACCCATGCAAAACATGCAAACAAATAGAAAGCGCCTAAAACCTGCTCTCAAATCTAACTTATAAAACCCAAACCATCAAAATAGGGACCTCTAGGATAATAAATATCATAGATGTGTTAACTTTTTTATATTTTACAACATGTTTCATATTTGAAATGCTACTGCATAGAATACCTTTCCTTGATTTTCCTGTTCTTGATGTCTGGTTAGGAGATTGTTGCATTCCTATATCCGTTTAGGAAAAGGCATGGAAAGGACAGACGAAACAATGACATCAGAATAAACATGAATTCACAGAAATTTGGAAAACATAAGCAGTACATCGACAAAGCTAAAGCAACGGGAGAATGTACTGTGACTATCAGCCTACTCTACAGCTATAGGTGCTAGAAACAAACTCAATCACAATCTACAGAACTCTATTCTGAAAGGGACAGCGTCAAACAGTGTAACTTAATTTACTTGCTCCATGTAAAAATACCCATATTCCAATATTCTGAAATACTGAAGCAGATTATCAGAAATCTGCTCTACTGCCAACTTCATATTTCCCTCAACTTGACTAGTCCTCATCTCTTCTCTATTTCTTTGTTTTCTTAAAAGGTGATAGAGGATGACCTTTCCTGACCTCAGGAGATGTAAATCACAACGAAGCACTCATTTGTTTTTTCATCATAGACCTCTTGGAAAAGAAGAGTTTCTGTAGGGGCTCTGGGAAACTCTGAAGGAACAATACACTAATATGCAGTGCAGTAGCTAAAAAACAAGCTTCCACTGCAGACAGACTAGAATTAGCATCCTTACCTTTACAAAAATTGCAGAGTTATTTTTTGCCCCAAAATGCCAACTTCAAATCTAAAAATTCAATATGCTAGGGCTGGAAGCCATTCATTTAGAGGTTTTTCACAAACTAGTGACCATGGAAGTGTTAGGTAGAAGGTTGGACTTGATGCTCTATAGGTCTTTTCCAACCTTGATGATTCTATGTTTCTATGATTGATAAAAAGGTTTGTGTTCTGAACAAAAAATAAACATTTTGAGTAAGTGAGCCCATTTCTTACATACGGTGATTTTTCTTATTAGAGAAGCATATTTTGAAGAATATTCAACAAGTTGCAAAAGCAGCAAAAGGAATAAGGACAAAACTGAAGAGGCCATAAAAATAGTACAGAAGTGCAGCAGAAAAGAATTCCAAAGTGAGTGTTTCTCTGGTCTCTCAAGATCATCCCAGCTTCTCCTCTAACAAAGACTTCAACACGTGTTACCACAGCATATCAAAGGGACTCTTATGATGTGATTTGTGGGTGCAAGCCACAGACCTCAGAATTAATGTCAATAAATGTTCCCAATATGCTACTAATCTTTGTTGCCCAACATGCTGGGGTCACCTTTTAAGAGACTAAGCACAAGGAGAAAAGGATTCATAGTAGTCAGAAGAAAAACAAGTCCTACTAGAAACAGACTGAGAACAGACAATACTTTCTCCTTCCAAGTCCCTAACCCATGTAACATTCTCTTCACACTTACTACACCTCTTCAAATGAGCACAAGAAGTAAAGATTCCCCGTAATATCAGGGACTTACATTACTAGTATTATAATCTTCAAAGAATGGGGCAAATTATTTGGTTCAACAACATGTATGTCCCTGAGGGTATGTCAGTTTTGGAATCACACAAGTGTATTATTCTTCAAGCCACGTACTTTAAAATAACCCAGGCCTGTTAGTCATTACAATATGGTACCACAGCGATTGTTTACGTGCACAGGAGGCAGGAATATAGAGCACTGTTTGGGTGAAAGCAACATTTTGCTGATTAAACTACTGGTATCAAGCCCTTTCAGGAAAAAAACCCACCACCAAAAAAACAACCAACCAACCAACTCTTCTTCCTTCAACCTATCAAAAAGCTTTACAAATCTCTGACTAGATCAAAGCACCTGCTACCACGTCAAAGGAACAAAGTTTGGTTCTAAATTAAATTCCTGTATCTGGAAAAAATCAGTGAGAAAAATATTCCATGTTTTGTTCATAATTCTTGACGTATTTAAA
>WEIS01037258.1:5305-19436 GCA_013389965.1 Todus mexicanus | reverse complement strand
CTTTTCCTCCTTTTTGGATATTACTAAGCAGGGTATTCATCCTCTCCAATCTGCTCATTCTGTCCATTTCAATAAGCATGAAACAGTTAATGCATAACCATCTAGGCACAAACAGCGACTTTGCTTAGCTGGAGAGTTCACTTGTTCATTTGTACTTCAAAAAAGGATAAATTTCAGGCAGGTACAAGAGACGTACAGAAAAACAAATTAGTAAGCTGCAGTTTTCTTTCTTTAATTACAACTGCAGCAATATTCAACCAATCTAAACTAAATTTAATTAAATCAAGGTTTAGTCAGTTCCTGAAGCAATAGCTGAAATATAATCTCCGTACTAGCTTCCTCATTTAGTTTTATTTAGCACGGACAGTGTAATGTGACCCAAGCACCTGACTTCTAACCTTCAGCAGAAAAAAAAATGGAAACCCCAAAACTGCAAAGTCAACAGAGATCCTTTGCTGCAGAAAGTAAAACCATAGAAGTTCCTGCTGTATGAGAGTTCATGCTGAAATTCAGAACGATGACTAAAGAAAAAGACTCTGAATACAAAAAAAAAAACCAACTTGCTTTTTCTGATTACCATACTGCTTACTAGATTTATGAGCTTAGAAATTCCCAAGGGCATAATTTGATAGTAATTTAATCACTCTATTGGAAGATTCACTGATTGCAGGGTCCATCCCTTCACTTCCTCCATGACCTGCATTGCTGGTGTAAGTATAAGATAGCACTACAAGTATAAGCAAGACAAAAAATTATGTCTGTTAATGTATGTGCAATTAAATACGCATATTAAATGCAACCATCCTGTTACGAACCGGGTTCTTTTGCATTTTACAATACAAAATACAGCATGACAAGCAGTCTCCCCTGAGCAGCTTATTTTACAGTTGTACTCCCTTACTCTTGGAAAAGGACTAACTGGTGTGATTTCAGGTTCACACTAAGAATTATCACAATATCTGCTCTTCCTGAAGAGGGCTGTGCTCATACACAATTTCAGTCCATGAAAAATGAGAATAGAAAAGAAATACTCTCCACTCACTAGTATCTTTTCAGCCATGTCTAGCAGCGTATTGTGCATTTTCATACTCTACACACAGATGTTTCCCCACAATTTCTTATCTTGAAAGAGGTATGAAAAATAAAGTGCTCTTGGTGCCCTTGTTCAAGCAAAAACATTCAGCCATCACTCCCACTGTGCTACACAATGAACAGATGTCCCTACAGCCTTGCCCACGCTAAGATCCAGTGCAATTTATACTTTTAAGCCAAACTGTTTAAATTACACTAGACCAGAAGGAAATAAAACTTCAATAAACTCATTCTAATCCCATTGATTACTGAAAACTCTCATCCACGTCATTTAGAGTTTTCCATAAATATTTACAGAAAGAAAGAAGTATTGGCATCAATAAAATACTCTTTATTCTGGAATCTTGTAATCTTTTCCATACTTACATTTACCCGTATCTTAGTTTTTTATTTTCATGCTCTAGTGTCATTTCACTTATTCAGAAAACAGTACCATAATGATAGGATTCAGCAGTTAGAAACAGAGTTTTAAATCTTTTCAGTGTAAAACAAGCTTGTAACGCATTTTCACGTCATTACCAATTAGCATAGTGCGAACATAAACTGAAACTCCTCACCCATAATAAGCTCCAATACAGGGAGCCTCAACAAAATTTACCAATTTCAGTCTGCAAGGTGTTCAGAACAATCCAAGCACAGAGCCAAGTTGGTAGATTTAAATATCACATACAGTATGTGATTTCTGGAAACCGCGCATAACAGGGTGGTACTTTGCTTTAAGCTACTGCATCAGAGCCTTTCAAGATACGTATATCATACTCATCGCCATGGTACCTGCAGACCTGTATTATTCACTTGTCCTGCTTAGACAGGACTCCTTTTCCAGCAGTATTCCCACAGAGCATGAAGCTCTAGAGTTGCCTAAAGAGCAGGAAACCTTCTCATCTCTTTTCCTGCATTTCCATGTACATCAAGTCAACAGCTCAGAATTACAGTAGGTTGAGCATATATCTTAGCGTGAGATGGACAAAATGCTACAGGTATTCCACACAGTTGGTATTTTTATCATTTTTCAAAAGCGTGAAATACCAAATATTAATGCTTATTTGTATTACAAGCTAGCAGATTAGGCATGCAGCACACAAACAGGTGAAAGCCAATATTCCTTATGGTCTTTCTTCTTTGTCAAACCCTTTCCTCACCTCACCAGACACCCTCCCAGCCTCTAAAGAAAGGTGGCCTTTAACTGTTTTCAGAAAGGATTGCAAACATTGATTGAAATTGGAACATTTAGGAAAATAAAATAAAATGAGCTGACTGTCCCCTAGAGGACAAGAGTTTCCTGAAAAATCTCTCGCAGGTTTACTGCACCTCAGTAAATCAGCTTTGTTCGCTTATAAACATCAACTTTTTTTATTAATAGCCTGACATTATTTTCTTTGTCAGGTGCTCAAAGCAGGCTCTTAAGTTCCAGAGGACCAACTAGCTTTCTGCTCCCTGGACATTCAATCCTTCATTTTCCTTTTAACCCTGTATCAGCCAGGCATGAAGCTTCAAGTACCTAAGTCCATCATAAATCAGGGTAATTCAGGGTTCTGCTCTGAATGCATATAAACCTACTCATTCAACAGTAATTGAAACAGAATTAGTGAGACTTCTCTTCATTAAAAACAAGTACACTGCCACAGCAGATCACACTCGAGAGAAACCAGAGTCAACCTGCTCTTGCTACACAGCATCTAGACATCTAGGAGTTCTATGGAAAGGGGAAAGTATTTATAAAGCAATTTCCATTAAACTTCTGTTCTTTAAGCTCAAATTGTCATTCTAAAATAGCCAGATGCCC
The DNA here is from genome assembly GCA_013389965.1 of Todus mexicanus. Classification (NCBI taxonomy): domain Eukaryota; kingdom Metazoa; phylum Chordata; class Aves; order Coraciiformes; family Todidae; genus Todus; species Todus mexicanus. Next base: position 16,558 of record WEIS01037258.1, on the reverse strand, counting down.
TCGTCAAGGCTCAAGCCACTCTTAACCAAGCAGTGTAAGAGACCATACTAAAGATGTGGTTTCAACTACCAAGAGTTTGCAATCACATTACAACCAGGAACTGGAGAAGAGGAGACTCAGGGGGGACCTTATCACTCTTTACAACTACCTGAAGGGAAGTTATAGTCAGGTGGGGGAGAGGCTCTTCTCCCAGGCAACTAGTGACAGGACAAGAGGGCACGGCCTGAAGCTGCGCCAGGGGAGGTTTAGGTTGGATGTTGGGAAGCACTTCCTCACAGAAAGGGTGACAAAACCCTGGAATGGGCTGCCCAGGGAGGTGGTGGAGTCACCATCCCTGGAGGTGTTCAAGAAAACATTGGATGCTGCACTTAGTGGCATGGTTTAGCTGATGTGGTGGTGTTAGGTCATAGGCTGGACTCGATGATCTCAGAGGTCTATTCCACCCTCAATAATTCTGTGACTCTGTGAAGCAGAAGCAGCAAGAGATGTAATGACTTGCACAGTAGCTCGAAGCACATTGAGAAGTCTTTCATCTCAGGTTCCACCTGCCAGCAATACTCCATAAGCCACATCACCACAAGCATCTCCATAATGCTAGCTGAAGCTACACAGCACTGGTGTAGAGCCCAGGAAGAGCATGAACGTGTCTGGCAGCAAACAACAGCTTAGACAGCACTCTGGGATGATCCAGCTTGGGATTCGCTTTTTTAGCATGAGGCCAACAACGTGAGGAACCATTTTCTTTGTGGCCTATCCCCATGCTAAAGTCTTTCATCTTCTAAAAAAAGTGCCTCGAGAACCCTTCAGAAGTATGATGTTTATTAAAGAAAAATACTAACATTTTTAACAAGCCAAGTGACTATCATACAAGAGAAAAGTAATGCACTGTGAAATGGAATAGAACATACAGCTGCGTCTTTTCACAAAAATAGAAAATTTATTCAAGTATACAGGTGTTATAAAGAAGCTATAAAGGACTGTTTGTGCTACAAAATGAAACCTGCTACAAACAAAAACGCTATTTTATTTGATTAAATTTTTTCATCATTCTCTCAGTACTTTTTCTTTCAGCAAGCTTTATTTATATAGCCACACAGCATTTAAATTATTTTTTGGCACTAGAACCCTAATTCAGATCAAAGTGCCAAAGTGCTTTTAAAAAGTGTTAAGTTTTCTTCTGCTTAGTTATAAAAAATGTAAAATAACAGAAGTTTAATTACAAATAATGAATTTAAAAGGACACCATTCTTCTGCAACTAACATTAGTTTTACAAGATCAATCCTCCTCCTGGAAAAAACCACACACATACGAAACAGAACAAACCAAAACAAAGAAACAAAAAAAACCCCCACAAAAAAACCCTTTAAAGTTTCCTCAAGCACAAATGAAATTGTTTGAAGAAAATGAAGCACATACGCTGAAGCTTCATGGAACTGATTGCAAGGAAATCCTTGTTACAATTCAAGATTTTGCAGCAAGGAAATACAGAGATAGATACACACCATACCTAGAAGTATCTTCCCAGGAACTGTGCAGTATTTCCTTTGGGCATGGGAGTTGGGAGGACACATGGAAGGCCAAAGAAAGGACGGCAGAAAGAAAGCGACCTTGCTAGCATTCACAAACAAAGTCTCACAAATATTTCAGAGTGTTCCCCAAGATGATTCTCTGATGAAATTCTGGCATCAGCAAGGACATCCAGGACAATACTGAGGGGCTTAATCCAACACAAATATTTTTCTGATTTCAATGGTATCTAGAGGGCTGATATACGACAAGGCTTCTTAAGATTCTGCTACACTTCCGAGACTGATTTCGTTATCTTATTAAAATAATTAAAACAATCAACACTGTTGCCACACTAAGCAGTCAAATCAAATAAACACAGTACCGAGTACAAGAGAAGGCATGACAGCACCTTCATCTTCACATGAAGATCCTGTCACAAATGAGAAGATATGACAAGGCACAGTGTTTCTTCAAACATATTTTTACTTGAATACAAAACGAGCTATTTTTAAAAAAGTGCATGAAGGAAAAAAAAAGGTATATAACAGAAGGCTCATAACCTACAGAACAGCAGCTACAAGTGGATTCTTCCACCCACAGAGTCCTACTCAAGGCAGCGTGGGTTCCTTCCATGTCAGTAAGAAAAATTCCCAGTGTTATTGGGGGGGGAAGGGTAAGGAAAGCTACTCTACTGGCCAGAAGTGACTGCAGGCATCTCACCTTAATTTCCAACTGGACCTAATCTCTTTCCCAAAGTGGCCCAGTACAAGTCCACTCAAACAAAGGAGTCAGCCAAATATAAATGATCACAACCAATGAATGCTGTTAAGCTGTAAAATGAAACCAAGAATGTTCCTGTGTTACCATAGTGCTACAATATCACATAAAGGCTAAAAGCACCAACGGGATCAGCCTGCAGAAGAGAACCTAGAATCTATAAAGGCACAGGCATCCTGTGCTTGAAAAAGCAGATCTTTAAGTATGTCAGTTAATGTGCTGCTTTCCACGTTGGGCGGTGAGACCCTCTTGTGCCTTCTCAAAGGCCAACCATCAAAAACACACTCTGAAAATTATGAAATTCAATGACACGCACACACAAAGACTTGAAGACACCAAAGTCAAAGTCCTAGAAGTGACTGATTTTCAGAATGAACTCTCACTTCAAAAGTTACATGTTAGAGGCCTGGAACAAATCAGTCCTTTGCAGAAAATGAAATTATTCTGGGTTAGTGGTTACAGCTCTCTCCACGTTGCCTCCAAGATGTTGACCTCTTACTTTAGAATACAGCAAACTGCATCTTTCATTTCAAAGTGACTACTAAGAGCCCATCAAATGTATAGACATGAATATATAAAGAACTTCAATTGGACAACTCACATCCTCGCTTACAGCGGCTTTAACTCTGAGCATGCTAAAACACACATCAGGGCAACACCGTGGGCTGGAAGACAGGCACAATAATCACCACGAGACACGTGGGTCCACAACAAAGACCAGTCACACACTGAATATTTAGAGTTGGAATTACGAAACAGAAGACCACCTCTGCCTACCTTCTAGAGGCAAACTCAGCACACTATGCCCATGAAGTCTTTCATCTCTTACTAGCATCTGGATGAAGCTCTATCAAGGGGCTCTTTGATAAAACCAAGCAGCTTGATGCTGGTTGGGTGAATTTTGGGGCTCGTTTTAACTGTAATACTCCATAACAAGCAACTTGGCTGACCATTATGTACAGACAGGTTTATTTTTCTGGTACCAGTGTTAATTCTTAAAGATTTTTTATAACGGACAACATCCAGTGCCTTGTGGGGGTTTTGTTTTTTGCACAAAGCAATTCTGTCATCTTAAAACCGCTACTAACAACTTTAGGAGACTATTTTCAGTGGAAGAGTATTTCTTAGTTCATTACTCATACACTGGAACTCATACATGCTGGAGATTTTAATACCAAAGTAAATAACTATTACCAGCTTCAATAATTACTGAGCAAAACCCTAGAGCTATTTTAGACAGCATCAGCTGAGAAGTATTCCCACATATCAGTAGGAAGTTAGATGATGTAAATGCACTCCTGATGCACCATGATGCTAGGAGCCTACGCACTTACCAGCCAGGCACTGCCTTCTAAAAGAAAGTATCTGATTCACAGAGAGTCATCCTACTCCAAGATACATTCCTTTGCATCAGAGGGAGAGAAAATTCTCAAAAAAGCAATTAAAAACTGAAGTTGCACTTACTCAGTGCAGGTAGCCAAGCAATTGGAAATGCTACACACAGAAATTAAATGTTAATCTCTAAGTTGGGACTGCAGATAAACACTTATTGGTGTATCTGTCTTTCATTTATGTATTTGAGAGTGTTCAAAGACTGGTCTTCCTCAAGAAGAGTGCCCTAAGCACAGGGTGCAGGTCATGCTGCAGTGACAACAAGAAGTGGCACAACAGAGCCACTGGACCCAGCACCAGTTACTAATTGTTATATGGTAAAAGCCATGGAGGTGGGAAAAGAAGACAAGACAGAGATCTAGGAACAGTTTAGGTTGTTACTGAGTGGGTTTGCTTCCATGACAATTTTGGTCACTGACTTGTGACCCTGTTTCAAGAGTTCAAGCCCTTTTTTTTTTAGGATTTTAGTAAGTAAATTACCAAGCTGCATGAAAATAGCATCCAGGCACTGACAGAGACTTTAGAGCAATAGTTGTGCTACAATTACGGTGTCGTTCGCCTGAACTAATACTGGACTAGTTGACTAAAACACATAGGAGTTAAAATCATACAATCCTCTCATTAGCAAAATAGCCTAGAGTAATGTTAAGTTCAGAGAAATCTCTCCTGGAAACAAGATGCTAAATTCAGGAAAACCTGTCCTCCCTTGAACCAGAGGTCAGAAGTCAGGCTGGGTCCTTCTGGGTCTACTGACAGGTTGGTGAATAATAGGAGATGTCAGAGACCAGTCCAGTCATTTAGCAGTAATGGTTTGTACCATCATGTGGAAAATCCTCGTTCAATTACGTGTCAGTCTGTGGCTTTCTGGGCCAGCTGGGACCCTGAGAGCTGCTGAGGCCAATGTGCTTAACTCCTGGAGAAAAGGAAGTACTCAAAGGCAGTCAACAGTGACCCTTGCAAATAAATTAAGGAGCCATTCTGGATGACTAATGGAAAGCCCATCCAGCTCTCTGCTGGAAGACAAATGCCAAAAATTACCTGGTCTCAAGTTTTAGGCATACAACAAGAATCCACTATTCTATTTAATACAGTGATGGTATGTGCACCTACACGTGTCTTTAGACGATGCTCTGAATTTTAACAGTTTTTGAAGAACAAATATGGGCCATTTGAATAAACCACTGGGGAAAAAAATATCAAAAGAATTAAGATATAAAAGACAAAACAGCTTAAGCAGAAAGCACAATATTTCCAATAAAACAAACAGCAATTAAAAAAGGTGGAGATAAAGAAAAGGGATATGAAGACAGTAAAAGAGCATTATTTACGTCCAACTGAAACCTCCCACTATTCTTGCAAAATCTCCTCGTGAAGCCAACATGACAACGAAGGCTGACAGAGTAATTCAGTGTCCTAGGGAACACAAGGATTAGTATTCAAGGAAGCCACTTTTGCTTTTTCTCCCTCTTGAAGCTTAACAAGGCCAAGAAGGGCTGGGGTGGCAGAGCATTGGAGCACATCGACTTGCCATCCCCAGTTACAGAGCGTGGGTGGCCAAGTTTCATCAGCTTCAAACACTCCGACTTACTGGGTTTCTTTTTCCTTGAAGTGAAATAGAGATTGACAGATTACTCGATCCTTAGCTGCTGCCCCAGCGATCCAGCGTGCTTCTTTGTTTCACAATAAGCTGTCGTATATGAACAACAGCAACCCTGTTGCTAGGTTGAAGCATCCTCCGAAGACAGAGTCAAAGAGGACACCGCTGCCTCTGGAGACGCCCGCGATGAGCCATTCACAGGTCCAGAAGGTATTTCAACTGTTCTGAGGCAGCAAAATGAGCAGTGACTTAGCATGCTAAGTAATATTTTAGGGTGTAATTCCAAAAGCTAATTTCCTCTGGCTCTTCAAGTTTAATTCAGCAACAGGCCAGCCTTTGGGGAAAAATGGGTTAGTATGGAATTAATTCTGCAGAGGGTGAAACTGGGAATGAAACTACAGTATTTACACCCACTTCCTCTTACTAGAGAGGGACCACCTGTGCAAGCAATAACTCCAGTATCTCCAATCTAGAGGACTATCCAGAGACTGTGGAATGCGACCTAAGAACCTGATCTAGAAGTGAAATGATATCCTACTGCTATCCTGACTTAAATAACCTGCCCACAGAACAAGCTTCCACTTTAAAGGAAGATAAGAAGCAGGAAAGCACAGGGAGTTGGTTGCCAAGCCTCAAAGGCAAACAACAAGCTTCCACAATCAAGAGAAATTCCAACATTAATTTAAAAACCTGAGGGTCAAAGCATCAAGAACAAAACTTTCAGCGTTAAGGTTTGGGTCTCCAGATAAAATGCTTCCATCTTTCAAATAACCATTTCAGACAAAAATTAGAGATGAAGGAAAAAACCAACATTGAGGGAAATGGACTGTTTAAAGAAGTTGGGGTGTTTTGGCTTTTTTTAAAAAAGACAGTTAACCCAAAAGCCTATGAAGTATTTAGAAATAAAAAACCTAAAACACTGGCCCAAAGAACAGATTCACTTTTACATAAGTAACAGTAAGAATAAGCATCTCTGTCTTCAGATGTAGTCTGTTTCTCCAACTGTATATTTGGAGCAACTTTTACAACAGGTTGCCAGTAGGCTTGCATCTACAGCTTCAGCATCAAATATTTCAGCTAAAGAATTAAAATCCATAAACAAACAGCAAAGTCTACTTCAGTCAACTTCACAGAAAAAAAGAATATAACGATAGAAGGGTAAACTTCCAGATGAGGGAGGCAAAAGAGCTCTAATTCAGCACTCTTGCAGCTATCAGATGGTTAACAAATTGAGATGAGAGACTTCTGAGCCTTTTGAGCGACTTTCGCTCTGGCAAACTTAAAGGATTCAGAAGCGCAGCTGGAATACATATGGGAGATGCTGGAGAAAGTGGATCATTTGAATTTGTAACTCCATTGTGTGTGTGCTGGAACAACTTCCTGCAGATGAGGCACATCCCATTGGTGACTCAGGGAGACTCTCCGTCTGCTAACAGTCATGAATTTATTCTCTGAACCAGCTACCAGAAGTGACATGGTTTATGTTAGCGCTATATATGCAACACGAATCTTAAAATAAAGCCTGCGGGGACATAATTTCTTTTTTGCTTCCAAAAAAAATCTCTGTCCTACAGCATCACCACTGGGGAAAAAAAAAAAAAAAAAGCCACTATTTTGATGAAACTAAGATTTCACATTTTGATCAAAGTGTTTCATTCAACACAACTTTTTATGCAGAAACACTTTTTACATCAAAAGCCAAATATATTTTCAGATGATGTTCAGTATTTAAAAATGGAACTGGTATCATATTAATAGAATGTTATCATGCCAGGTTCATCACATTAGATAATCAGTTACTGGTTTGCTTGTTTGATACTCTACTACAGTACCTGAAAACTACGTAGACTTAAGTTTCTCGGGCATCTTCTCCAGATTCGAGTCCCCGTTTCATATACAAATTATCTTTATCATTGAAATTAGCAAATATAAGATCTAATAAGAGGGGAAAAAGGAAAAAAACACTACAAGGAAAGCATGTAAGTCCCCATCTCCTCACTTTTTCCCCACTGCCTGCCTCACCACCGGAATTCAGACGATTGCAGTCACCTGCAAAACAGATCTACTGAAAGCTACTGGAGAGGTACACTTGGAACTGAAAAACTCAGAGTACATGGCAAAGAGGGGCCATAAAAATCACAGATGTAAATTAATAATCAAATATACACACACAACAAGGAGACAGATGGCAAGCAATTTTCCCCAGTGTACTTACACTTGTTCTTCTACTGCACATATTTGGGTCACTTGCTAGATTAAATCTCATGTGGCAGATCCAACAGAGGTACTGTAGAACGTGTATGGACTCGGCCTATTTTTAAATGATACAAGTCTGACACTACAGGGTGAAGGCATTAATCAGGATTTCTTTCACGCAGTTTGCAGGATTGCCCTGTGACTTTGAAACAAAGCTGTTGGATATTTCCTACCATCGGCAAGGCTGCCCCATTGAGGCCTGCTAAATAAAATGCAGCACAAGCTAGACAAAGTTGGTCAGTGCTACCACACCTCACAGAAAAGTCCTACGCTGAGACAGACAAATCTGTACATATTTTCTAGAGCTCTAATTTCGTCAATATACCACAGAGAAAATACATCACTCAAAGTTAAAAGACTGTTACTAATACCTTCCTTAAAATATGCCTTTCTTTTTACATTTGGAAGAAGAAAGGAGCGCCTCAATGGATGAGTTGCTTTAGACATGTTCGCTGTAGCAACGCATGACCTGAGATAGGCAGAGCACTAAATCTTCCACACCCCAGCTATAAACTGTCAGTGACCTGTCTTATTTAGCACAGGTCACACGAAGGACTACAACTTTACTGCAAGGCACCCAAAGCTCAAATTGCCTACTTTTGAGGCAGCTTAACTGTCAGGGAAAAATAATTACACGGACGTGTAAGCCTAATTGCAGCAATGGGTTTCCCTCCTGTAATACCGGTAGATTTTAGCATGAAACATGAACTGCATGTGCAGAGATTAGCCCCCCTTAATCTGGCAAGAAGCTGGATTTAACATGGTGCAACAAGCAAGATCTTCAATACATACACAGGAATGGAAATTGCATTTCTCCCTGCCCCTTGTTATCGTTCCAACATGATTTTGCTCAGCAATAAATAAACCTTTATTAACAAGCAAATGCGAGCTCACTGTGGCATTAGACCAACACCTAAGTATTTCTCTCCCCTCTTCCTGCATTCATGGCTTTTTTTGAGTTACTGCAAGCCACATCCAGCTTCAAGTAAACAAAAGGAGGGGAAAAAGACTATTTGTTTCTAGATTAAAAAGGAGGGTTTGAATTGGGGAGGAGAATTTCCCCCTAATAATCTACACATGCAACTAGGAAGTATCGCAGTTGTCTGTGAGAACTACAGTAGGAGGGAACAAGGTGGCAACAGCTTGTGTTTTCTAGGTCTACAGAAAAAATAAAATAAAGCAGTGTTTCTTCTTTACACTGGCTCTCAGCTTTAAAGGCTGTCACTTTAATTCAAAGTAATCAATAAGCCAATTGATCAAAAAGATCACATGCTTGCACTGAGTACGTGCACGCCACTTATCTGCCCAGGCTGAAAGAAACAATAAGTTAGGCAGACTAATGATGAAAAGTATGAATGTATACATTTGCTTACTCAACTTCCTCAGGCTTTAAATTCACTCAATTTTAGTTTAATTGGGTGAAAGGTGGGAAATAAAACACCAAATCCTTTGATACAGAGTCATAAAGCCCAGATTACAAGCAAGTTTGTTATGTCACTGTCCATATAGTCTTTGGTCTGGTGCCGTGCTGCTGCTAAAATATTAAGTTTTACCATTGGGAAATTGATTTTGCTATAAGAAGTTTTTACGATGCCACTTAATCTTACCCAACCTACATAAAAAAAATACAGAAAGCAATTACAGACACCCTTTATATAGTAAGCTTGATCACTATATTAAAAAAAAAAAAGAACAGCCTGATGTAATTTCAATATAATGGCAAAGGAAGCAGAAAAAGCTATGGCAATATGCCGCACTCCTGAAACAAAACATCGCAGGTTCCCAGCTTAAATGCGCAATCTTGATTCACTTAAAGTTAGTACCACGATCCATCTCCCACATGGAGGGCTGTGTCCTGCAGCTCCTGCATCGACCTCCTTTTCTAGTGTTACGTTTCAAGCCAGCTCCTGCGGGGCAGCGAGATTCTGTGATTACAGTTAAAAGAACACTTTGGGTCTGAGAGCCTGCCTCTTTGAATAGATAACCCTTTCTAGTTCAACAATTACTAGCATGCAACAGCCATTTCTGCCTTACCCCTTCCAGTGCTGCCATTGAAAAGCATCCAAACTAAATGACCCCGCATACAGAAATGCCATTAACTGGCTTTCAAAATACTCTAGCGAATGCCTAAATATTAGCTATAATGATGAGGAGTGCTTTAGTTAGGAGGTAAATGCATAAACAAAGCAGTATTTTAGAACACCTTTTAAATAGTCTGGGATTAGTACTGGCAAAGATGGAGTATGATTATCGTTTCCCCACTTTCCAAGATGACACTCCAATATCACTCTTTTCTAACTGCATTAAAGCACACTCGGGCAAGATCAAGAGTAACCTTGACCTCCACGTCAATAAGACCCAGTAGTACTTCAAATTGCTTTCTATGCCTAGCTAATTCGAACTGGCCTGCAGGACAGGCTTATAAGCATGTCCTTAAACAACCCAGTTTTGCCTAAATACTGCAACATATGCTGCTTAGGGTTATGTAAATATTCCGCAACTCCTGCAGTTCTTAACTATAACAAGCAGGTTTTAAAATAGTGTCAGTGTGTCAAAATACCCACTACTTTCTATTGATGCAACTCAGACCTCGCATTTCAGAACAACAGTAGTTCAGATTTTTATCCAACTGTTTGCGAACAAAGTTTTGAAAGGTTAAAATAGGTTTAAGAAAAATCATTGTAGATAATTGGAAGGCTCACAGAAACCTTAAACCACTTAATTGCCTCACAAGGCTTCAAGTGCATGTAAATGACCTGAAGGACTGAAGCCTGAATCGTCACATTCTGCAGCAGACGCTGTTCCCAGCCAGAGATCTGGACCAGGACTCACACTTGGCATTTACTTCCAGTATAATAGTTTTAATAGTAGCAACCCTGGAAAACAGAGGGCGTTTACTCTGGAAGCGGCGACAGATCCTTAAATGAGGCAGGTGCACCGTGATATGGCGTAAGGCAGGAAAAACCCCAGTCCACTAACTAACTGACTTCAGGACCGGCAGCTTATTTCCCGAAGCAGACGCCTAATCAAAGACATAACCGACCCTTCCACATCCCATCAGAGCGCCGGGAAGTTCAGCTCACCCAGCAGCACTGCTCTGCTCAGGAGCATCCCTCACCCCACCTCACCGCGCTGCCCCGCGTTCCTCCTCTCACACACACAAAAAAAAGCTCCAGGGCACTAACCCTGCCTGACAGCCGCCCGGAGACTTGGCTGGTGCCACGCACCCAAGGCACGAAGCCCCTCTGCTCACACCCTCCTCTCCTCTCCCCCTCGCAGAGCCCGGACGGCCGGTTGCTCCCGCCCGGTCGGACCCAGGGGAGGCGGCCGCTCGCCACGGGAGGAGAGAGAGGCTGGTGAAAAGCTGTCAAAGTCAATCCCTGCTCACTTTTTCTTTTTGGATGGTTTCGTTCCAACGGACCATGAAACACCCCAGGACGGTTTAATAAGTTCAGCCAGGCGTGCCGTTCTCCTTGATACATTTTAATTACGCATCTGTTTTAATCGCGATCAGATTAAGTCAGCGGAAAAGGCACGGATTGGAATTCTCCCCGGCTGCTAACGGCGCTCTTTTCAGCAGCTTTTGAAGGTGGGGACGCTCAAGAGAGGAGCAGGTAGAGAGCCCAGCCCTGCCCGGCCCGGAGGTGGCTGTTTCCCTCCCCGTGGCCGCCCGGAGGCACCCGGCAGCTCCCGGCAACTTCCCGCGCCGGGCTCGGTGCCG
>WEIS01037256.1:0-30350 GCA_013389965.1 Todus mexicanus | reverse complement strand
CCTCCCCCCCCCCCCCGAAGTCTTAAGCATTAATTTCCAATTTTTAACAAGATGTTATCAGGTGAAACCTTTATGCATCCGCGACAGAACACCCCCAACTTCGTGCCTACGCCTTTCCTGAGCTCCTCGGTTTCTGCTCGTCACTTGCGGGGGGTCAGGAAGGATCGCACAGTGGTAGGTCAGCTGCTACATGAAACCAAAACCACCTTGAGAAACCCCTGGTCCTGCTGAAGCCCAGGAAGGGCCAGACCCTCGCGTGTTCTCCGCCGTCGGCAGGCGACGGGGCGTTGACCGAAGCGCTGCGGTCCGCGGCAGGAGATCTGGGTGAGAGCTTGTCCCCCTCGTTTTTTTTGTTCCAGGCGGCTTAGGCATGAAACTTTCCCCGTGGTCAAGGCATGGTCTGGCTCCAGCAGACGTCCGACCTCATCCCTTTGTGTGCAGAGTCTCGCCTCNGACGTCCGACCTCATCCCTTTGTGTGCAGAGTCTCGCCTCGTCCAGTCCGGGGTTGGGGGGTGGGGGGGGGAGGGCAGAAGAGGGTTGTTTTGCAGTTCATTTTCCTGCTGTAGAAGACTTGATTATTTTATTTTTGTTTTCTTCTTTCCCTGAGCCGCATGAGAGAAACATCCCAGAGAAGTCTTGGGTTACCTTTGGAGTTCACTTTAATTTATATAGTGTCTTCTTTTTTTTTTTCTTTTTGTGAACTGGTGTAAAATGTATATGCCGACAAGCTCATGTATTTTTATGTAAATATTTTTTGTGAGGTTCCCCCCCCCTGAACCCTCCCCACTCGCCCTTCTCTGTAAATATTTAGAATTCTCATATTCTCCTCACCTCGTAATGATGCAGATGTGGTTTTTTTTGTTTTGTTTTCTTGTTTTTTATTTGTACTGTAATGCAACAATCCAGACTGAGGTGTCTTGTGGTATTAAAACAAAAGCAACAGTCCCACTGAGCTCACACTCAGATGTACAACTTGACAGCATTAATCAAGCCAGGTTAAAAACTACTCTTGTTTTCGTGTGTGGTTTTTGCCTCTGCCTCGTTAATTCATGTTTTTAAGGAAAAAACACCAACAACAAAACACGGGAAAAGCCAGTGGGAGGGGAGCGGGCAGAGATCTGCAGACAAAGCCGGAGGTGACTTTGTATTCATATGAATCATGGAATTACAGACTGGTTTGGGTGGGAAGGGACCCTAAAGCTCATCTAGTCCAACATCCAACATGTCCACAGGGCCATCTGCAGCTGGAGCAGGTTGCTCAGGGCCCCCAACAACCTCCCCTGCAATGGGGACAGGGATGAGGCAGCCACCACCTCTCGGGGCAACCTGGGCCAGGCTCTCCCCACCCTCAGCACCAACAATTTCTCCCTTCTCTCCAGTCTAAATCTCCCTCTTTGAGTTCCAACCCATCCCCCTTGTCCTGTCCCCACAGGCCCTGCTCCAAAGTCTGTCCCCATCTTTCTGCCCGGCGCCTTCAAGCCCTGCAAGGCCCCCAGAAGGTCTCCGTGGAGCCTTCTCTTCTCCAGGCTGAGCTCCCCAATCCCCAAGGCTATTGAGCATTGCTCACCACACGTCCACGCCACCGCTCATCTGTTCAGTTAGACTCGCGGCTGTGACGCCTTCGTAACAAAAAATAACCCAGCCTGGGCTTTTTTAGTCTCCGTCTCTTCTCCCCCAGCGCGACAGCGCAAGGACAAACAGCCTGACGCTCGCACAGACGGCGCCGGGCAGATTAAGCTGGGACTAACAGATGGCTCAGGCCACCTTGACCCTTTGAGCTGACCGGGAGGGACACCATGGTTTCATAGTTAATTAATAGCAAAAAGGTGATTAAAGGAAGGTAATGTCGTGTTTTTAACATTGTAGGAAGGTCTTGTCATAGTCTTTTCATCTGCTAAATGTTACTCTCCTCAGAACTGCTGCCAGCAATAAAACCAAGCTAATGCTCCTCTCGCTGGAGGCCAGACCAGCCTGTAGATCAGCCCCCAGGCAGGTCCAGGAGCTTTGTGTGAGCACGGAGGGGCTGCCGATTGTTACGGCTTGTGTTGGGTCCATCTCTTGGCCTCTACCTTGCCCACTCCCAAATCCTCACTTCACAATCCTCATCACCTACTTATTAATACACCTCTGGAAAGGTCTCACCAACCAGCCGAGCAACCCACCCCTGCTCTGCTCTTCAGCCTCTGCTTGGCTCTAGAGCAACACGGGCAGGACAAGGGGACCTCACAAAAGCTGCCGTGCAAACCCAGCACCCACCCCACGTTTCAGTACAAGCACCACCTCTCCCCTGCATGGATGTGCTGAAAGCAACGAGCTTTTCCTCTGCTGGGCACCACCACAGACACCACTGCCGCAGCCGGGCTATGGTAAGACTCAGCCAGGCTTTCACACAGAATCTCCATCTCGCCCCCCATGGCCACTTCCCACCCCTACGTGCCCAATGAAATCATCTGTTGGTGCCACCAGCACTGAAGGTGTCCTTGAGGCCAAAGGCAGAACACAACGAGGATGAGTCAGCAACAATCTCAACTCGGGTCCAGCAGACAAATTCATACCCGAACCAATTCTCTGCACAGTACGTTGATGGTCGCAAGGAGAATTGTCATGATTAAATCTGTCCCAGCAGACTCAGGGTTGGGGGTAAAAGGGAATCGTGGAGAAGATCCCCAAGAACTCACGTACCACCTCCCCAGCTTCATTTGGCCTAAAGTCCCCCAGGACCCCTGAGCAGACCCCTGAGCAGCCCCCTGAGATGCACACACCGAGCAGGCTGGGGCGAGGGGAGGACAGGCTTAAGCTTCCGAGCGTGGCTGAAGATGGAAACTCCTGAATCCTGTTTCCTCAAATGCTTCCAGCAGGTAGCGCTGCTCAACCACATTTACCTCTCGAAGCCAACTTCAGCCCATTTGAAAGGATTCTGTTCCCTTCTGGTAGTTTCTGCTCAGGTTTCCAACTCTGATAGTTAGGGGTGGATTTTTTATTATTATTATTCATTTAAGAGAGACGTTCTGAGTACGCAGAGCTCCTGCAGCTCTGCTCAGCTCCCTAAATCAGCCTGAAAGAGTCCCAGAGGTCCCAGCTAAGTTCTGACTTGACTTGTTACTAAATACTGAAGCATCCGAGGTGCAGCCGCAACCAGATCACTGCTGCTTTGCAAAGAAGCTGTCCAAGGGCTCCAGCCCTGGAGGAACACTGCAACATGTTTGCTTTGATGCTAGCAAAGTCATCCAGAAGCAACAATTGATAGTGGACAAGCCAGGAAGGCACAGAGCTGCACAGCCCCTTGGCTTCCTCCAGTGGGCAAGGCTGCCCAGCTAGGGTTGATTATCAGCCCACACACCCAAGAGGTCCCCCAGCTGCAGCACCACATCCAGCATCTGTCAGAGCAAAGCTTAAGCAAATCAAAGAGGCATCTCCAGCCACAGACATGGAGCTGCTCGCAGGGTGAGACCTGCAGAACCTCACTGCCCAGCACAGGACTGGGCGTGAGCCAGGCTTTGGCTTCTCAACTCCACGTTAGCCAAGGGCCAAGCACCTGGTCTGGGCAGGCTCCTTCCCCCGGGTCCAAGCAGGACAGCCGGTGGCTTTCTGCCCCCGTGAAGGCACCTGCAGGCTGGAAGTTCTCCACATGGGGAGGCTTCTGGTGCCCCTCTCCAGCAGAGCTTGACAGAAGCTTGGCAGGGTGTCGCCAGAATGAGGGAAGGGGTCACAAACCCCCCTAAATTAGCATTCCTGGTGCGAAAGCGGTGCTCGGTGCAAGGCCGACCTACCATGACCTCGACTGAGAGGCTGTCACAGATGGCAAAGGTCCTGCCCACCATCTGGGTCACAGCCCAGGGCAGCCAGACCGGCTGCTGCTGAGGGAGCATTTGTGATGTGGTGGCCAAAAGCAGCAACCAAACTGGATGGGAAAAAGCAAATCTGCTCTTCTTGTCCTCCTGGAGCCAGCTGGAGCAGGGTCGCTGCTCCCACACTGCCCAACCTGTTCTCACTCCTCCTTTGGGAAGAGCAGAGGGGGCACAGTCCTACCTCTCAGCTGCATCTTTGCAAGAGCTTTGAGCCAGCTCTGCATCAGGAGCACCACTCACCCACTCCTCTGCAACCGCTTCATCTCCCTTTCAGAAGGGCTTTTGGATGTCCTGGCGGTTGGGTGCACACATGAGGCAGGACAAACCCCCTGAGGTCGACTCTTGGGCAGTCGGCACCGAAGGATACCATTTAAAACACGAAATCTTGCCAGGGATCCCTCATCTGCTTAAGCACGAGGAGCTGCAGGCTCCAGCTCCACTGCTGAGCACGCACCATCTCACCGCAGCTCTGCAGAGCCAGCGCTGTCGCTGCTTTGTCCTCTGGTGCCACGTAACGACTCCCCCCGTCCATCTCTGGAGTCCTTCTACAGGTTACAGGACACAAAGGGAAGGTGCGACCTGCAGGAAGCCTCCACTAAACAAGGAACACTCCGTCCTGTGGAAGGGGAAGGTTTGATGCAATGCGCTGTGAAGTTAAAAGTTGCCTCAACTCTCTCATGAACATCCTGATCCCTCAAGTTCAGCGTCCCTGATCCCTCCTTGCCCCAGTGGGCCAAAGTAGATCATCAGCTTCCAGACAGCCACGCTCCACTCCAGACATGATGTCTGCACTTTGTGATTCAAATTGGCAGTCAGGACAGGCTCTGTTACGGTATCTGCCTTATCACCTGCCTGGAAGGATCTCGCTGCCCGAGAGAGGCCTCCTCCAGACTCCCCCCAGAGCTGGCATCCAGTCTGGCTTGTCTTTACCTCTCTCACTGCAGATTTCCCTCCCTGTGAGCGCTCAGAGTTATCAGATCTCTGCCAACCACACTCACCTTCAGCTCCTGGTTCAAGGAGGTCGTTGTGCTACAAAAAAGGGACCAGAGCTGTCCCCGGGTTGCAACAAGAGCTGCCCATCAACCCCCAGATTCCAGCTTTACCAGTGAGGCTGTCGCTTTTCTGGACAAAGAGAAGTTTCCCTTCTAAATATCGACGGCAACAGGAAAGAAGGAGATCCTTGTACAGGAGAGCAGCTAAACCCAGCGGCAATTGTCTGTTTAGAAAGACAGATGCAAGGCTCGTAGAAGATGTGACAGGTTAGGAAGGGGAAACAGGTTGCACCAAAAGCAAGGGGAAGGTTTTCAAGTATAGGAAAAAAAAGTATCCGTCCTTTTTTTTAAAGATCTAAGATGTTAGAGAAGAATATTTGACTCTAGCAAGCACTGGAACTTCATGCATTATTCAAACGGCGTGAATGTTTGAAGACCGGAGACCTGGAAGGCTTCAAGGAGAACACGTCACCTGGCACGTTCCCAGCAAGAGGTGTGGGTGATCCCCATCATCCCAAAGGAGGAGGAGGAGGCGGCTGCGATGGTTTTTGTGGCTTCTCTCACCATGCAGCAGCCCCTTCCCCTCCCTCCCCACAGCGAGGTGCACTCAGGATCCATCTAAGGAGAAAATGCTCCTGATCCACACATTGGATGTAACCCAAAGCAGCACAGAAACTCGGGAGCAGAGCAGAAACGCAGCAGGACGAAGGACAATAAGATGGGTAACAGCACAGCCACGATCAGTGCAACCCAAGCGCCCCCTCCTCCAAATCACTGCTCTCCCTCTGGGGCAATCTCATCCTTAGCAGTATTTGAGGAGAGGCTCATTCTGCTGCGTTTCGAGTTATGAATTCAAACAGAAGAATTTTTAAAAGTGCCAGACAGGGCCAGATTTCCAGAAACACGGGCAGCAGGAACACGTACACAGCCCAAGCCGTGCTTCTGAGGCTGGGGAGACACCTGCCTTGCCCCTCTCCCCCCTCTCAACCCTTGCCTTGCACAAGTTCCATTTGCTTTATTAGCATCTTTTTCTTCAGATTTCCTCTAGTTGCTTTTTTTTTTTTCGGAGGGGATCTTAATCAGCTCTCAAAGGATTTTTTTTTGTGTGTGTGTGTGTGTCTGTTTCACACTTTGAGTTTCTTTTCTCTGAATCCGATCCAAGCTCTGCAGCCTTTCTCCCTTTATCTACCCTCAAAAGGATGGGAACAGGAGCATCGTCTGTCATCTTCTACCAGCAAAGACGGGGATGTTGAGGAGGGATGGTGGCACAGGAGAAAATACATGACTGCATCCCACCACCATGAATGTGAGCACCACACCGTGCCGCCCGTTGAAGTTCCACCGGTAGAGGAAGTGGAAATTTGTAGAGAATAATTTGTAGTGCAATAAATTCTCAGTTAACACTCGCTGGGTAGCACAGTCGAGTGCAAGAGGTACATTGGCATCTACCAAGAAGTCACCAGTAGAAATAGAGCAGGAGAAACTGGGCTAAACCTTCTCCTGTTCCCTTTATCTGAAAGGCTTTTGGCAAATAAAACTGTGAAAGAAGGACCTTAATTTAAGCAGAAATTATTCTCCTCCAGCAGCAAGACAACTTCAAAAGCAACCCCGGAGCGCTTTAACCAAACTCCTAATCCACAAATTTTTCCCTTCCACCTCAGGCACTATTTTAAGCACAGTGGGCAGCATCTCTGCTCAACAGAGAGCTCTGGGAGAGGTGGAGATCCCCCCCATGGCTCATCCCAGCTGTCCACAAGAACCGGGCACTGCCTCAAACCACCACTACTTAGAGCGATGGGCAAGGAGAAACTACTCAGATGTTTGTTCAGATGCATTTTCTGGAGACTTTGTGGTCTGCAGAAGCGCCGAGTGCTCGGAGTTGCTACCCAAGAGCCGTGCTTGGGATACCTGAGGCTGCAGAATTGATGGTGTCAAAGATCCCTGCAGCCACCAAGCAACTTCACCGAGGAATTTGCACCTTGGTTTCTGAGGTGCAGGTCAGCAACATGGGGAAATGCCCTTTTTCTTTAAGAGCCAGATGGGTTATTTACTGCTTGTCATGCATTGAGATATCACAGCTATAAAAGCTTGAAGTTAATCATTCTTCCAGAGCAGGATTTGAATCAGCGATTCAGGGACAGACCTGACACCACAGAAGAAAAATGGCTCAGTAGAGGCTGAGTGATGGAACACAACCCATTCTGCACGCCAAGGCTGGAAAAAGATAATGTAACGGCGCAGTTAAAGGCCATCATAACACACAGGGAAAGGGGCAAATTGAGATTCACCAGAAATCTCTTTTTCTGGCAATTCCCGGCTTTTAAAGATGTCACTTCATAACCTCAGGACTGTGGGGTTTTGTGGGTTTATATTAGAGATGCAACCTCTGCTCGCTGCTTCCGCGCACACATTCGAATTTTTCCACCCCCAGATACAGCAGCCTAAGTGTCCTTGTTCCGGCTTTTTCATCTCATCTCCTGGAGGATGAATAATGGAATAGTGGTAAAGAAAAGACGGGAGCAGACGAGCCAGTTTGGAGATCCAGACCAGACAGCGAGAAGCTTAAAACCTGAACTGGCCAAATTAGAAGGAAGCTCTGTTGGTTTGCATCTACCCACAATAACACCCCTGGGAAAGAGGCTCCGTCAAGGCCTGATTTAAAGCCCCCGTCGTAAGAGGGAAAGTGGAAAACAAGGAATTAGGATTACAAGGAATTAGGGTTACATTCTCTTTTTCCCTCTGGCACTCATGCCCTGCTAGGCACGGTGTGCTGGGACATCTCAAGATGGACAGTCCCCTCTTGAGATGATCCACTCTCATCTCAGGGGGTCACAGGGTAATGCAACTTTCCCCCATCAGGACATGTGCTGCCACAGGTTTCACTCCCATTTTACTGAAGAAAAAAGCAGAGCCAAGCTCAGTGAACTTGCTGGGGTCAAATGCCAAGTGGGACATGACAACAGGGCCCCACCGCTACGACTCAAGACATCGGTGTCCCCCACGGTGCTGTGTCACAAGTGACTCGTTATATTCTTGGCTTCACGTAAGAATAAAATGTGGGAATAGTTTGGTGACATGAAACAAGTCAAACCTACAGACCCTTTAGAAGTTCCTCAGATTCAAGAGGCTGAACCTGACTCAGATGGCACCAAGGCAGCATCTTCTGAGGTAATTAAACAGCTAATGAATTCTGAGGAGCTGAACCTCCCAGCGCCAACTGGAGATACGGAGCAGAGATCTCTCTTGTTTGTTTTAGGAGGCAGGGGAGCAGGATGGAGAGCTGTAATAACCTGTGACAGATGTAGGCCCAGCCTCTCCTACTGTAGAGCTTTGCTTTGGTGCACTCCTGGGACACGCACACTAAAGCATCCTGAACCCAGACGCAGCGCTCAGCAATTGTATCAGCACTTGAGGAACAGAAATGTCAAAGCAATTAAGCCTGAAGAGGTTCTTTTCCTCTCCACCCATTCAAATTCTGTGGAATGTTCCCCAGCTTAAGCTTTTCTGCTGAAAGTTATCAATATGAAGTGCTGACTTCTTCCTGAAGAACAGAGGAAGACGAAAAGCTGAAAGCAAGAAATCAGAGATGGGACAGAAAAGCCTCCCCTAAACCTGCCAGATTTTCCACTCCCAATCAGAACGTTGCCCTTTTTGTAATGCACAGGGTTATTCTTCTGGCATTTTCCAATGGAATGCCAAGTTCTGTAAGAAAACCATTTAAAACCAGCTACCGAGTTACTTCAGGGCATCACTCGACCTGCTCGCACCCCGGTTCTGTGAGACAGAGGCAACAAAAACCTCCTAAGGACAAGGACTACACAAGAGCCTCTCGGCTGTTCAGCACCTGGCTTTGAGTGACAGCTGGGAATTGCCTCCTGGGCACACAAAACATTTGCCACTTAAACAATCAATGAAGTGTTTTCTCTGAACCATAACCCAACAGATGAGGCCACGCTTCCCCCTTCAGCAAATAAACTTCTGTCAGGTGCCTGGAAACCGCCCGCGTGCCGCAGGGTGTACCTCATGGGTGGCCTAAAGTGAGGGGCAAGAAGTCAAATAACTGAGCCCCAAAGCTTGGGAGAGCAACCTCCTAACAAGAGGCATTGACCCAGGGCTGCCAACTAGGCTGGAGAACTCAGGAGTCCCGGCTTCCAACTCATTCTGCTCTTCCCACCAGACCAAGCTTGGACTTGCTGGTTCAACCATGTTTTCTGTTCCGTTCTTTCCAGGAGGAAATCAGTGGTGAATGTTTCATGCAAAGGAGAATCTACTCAGGATATTTCCCAGGATACAAATGACTCGGCATCCTCGACCCACTACAGAAACTTCAAGAAAAAACTGCAAGACCAGGACATTTCTTCCAAGGCCTCACTAAGCAGCAATAAATCTTCCAGCTGTCTTCCTATCTTGCCTTTAAGGCCGCAGAGTGGATGAGCTGTGCTTCTAGGACAACGTAGATTAAGGGAACCTCATTTCCACTCCCCTTTTCTGCTGCTAAGAGTATGATCACAGGATGCCAGCGTGGTGAGGGTNGAACTGGACCCAGTACTCCTGAGGCGGCTGCAGTGTGGCAGAGTAGAGGAGGAGGAGAACCTGCCTCAACCTGCTGGCCGTGCTCTTCTTCATGCACCCCAGCAGACCATTGCCTTCTTGGCCACATGACCACAGCCACTGGCTCATGGACTTGTTGTCCATCAGCACTCTAGTGTCAGCTGATCAGGAGGAGGGACTTCAGTCAAGCTCGTGCTATACTTTCTGCTTTTAATATCATTTTAGATTAAAAGTTTTCACAACAAAGGTACAGCAGCAATAGCAGGGTCCTCTCAGCCAAGCCCCGATCATACAATGTATTCATAAGTCTAAATGCAGAGTGTTCCACAGTTACGTCTAGCAGAGAGTTCCAGAGTCTCCGGGATTAAAAATACATAAATAAATATCTGTATTACTTCGATCGGTTCAAACCCAGCTCTTTCTTTTTAAATTTTGGGCCATTCTTGGTTTCCTTCTGTATTCTGCCACTCTCAGGGACGTGACATTTCCATAATACACTTGGTTCCATCAAAATCAAGATAATTTCCAGGCTGTGGCCTTTCAGAAGGTAGAAGTCACGGCTGGCTTTCCTACATCTAAATATCTGCGTGCCCTCTGGTCTCTCCTGAGACAACCGCAGAGCTGCTGCCAGTCCGAGGAGGGGAGGGCAGGAGCACGCACATGCCGCTACCCTGTCGCTACCACAATCCCTGCCAAGACGGAAGAGTATTTTTAGACCAGAGAAAAAGAAAGCCTGGGGATTTGGCAGAGGATTATTAACACAAAAGTGACACTAACGCCAGCAGCGTTCTGTTTGCCCTAAACTTATAAAATTGGGTTTCTTTCCTTCCCTTCTCCGGCTCTTCTAGAGAAGGAAATTGGCAAAGACACCAGGACAGGAGAGGATGGATGGAGGACCCAATGCAGGGTCATCTTCCAAGAGCCAACTTTTACTCATGCCACGGACAGTGAGCTTGGCACAAACCACAAGGTCAGGCAAGGAAATGAGCCTTGGTGCAAGCACAGCATAAGCACACCAGTGATCGGTGATGCAGAGACCAGATTTTCATCTTCTCTGGAATATCCTGCCCTGCAGAGACTTGCTGACATGTGAACGATCAAGGCAGTTAATCTGAATAAAGTTTAAACTGGATTAAACCCCTGGGTGGACACATCTTAAAGGTCTCTTCCAACCTCAACAACTCTGATTCCATGATTCAGATTTTTCCAGAATCAGGAGCAGGTTTCATTTAGTTTAGTTTTGAAGTCAACAAATTAAGGGCGCTTTTACTCTGGGTGAGAGAAGAAACTACACGCCAGCGTAGTTTAAGTAAATCCAGACTAATTTTCACCCAATATCCCTGTTTAAACAAGCTTAAAGCAGGACTATGGAAGAGTCTCCTTGATTTGCTCCAGGAGGTGATGTGGAGGTCACCGATACAGCCCCAACACCAACAGGCAGTGGGGTCAGGCAAGTTGAGGAACAATTTCAGCTCCTTCTGTGATGAAGTATCAGTGATCTGCCTCCGTCTTTGGAAGCCATAGAAGATCCACGCTGGTAGAGTGATTGCTCTGGATTTCTCACTCCAAGTTAGTGACCAGGCAACATTTAGGCTTTCAGCCCATTTTTCTACGAGAGCCATTTTTGGCTTGGCTATGTGGACAGATTATTGAACAGAAGGACAGGAGAGAAGGGGGAGGGAAGGAAGGATTTCATTTCTCCAGAGAAAGCTATTGCTGCCAAGGAGCAAAAAATAAAATACCCTGGAGAGAAAAGTGCTTGACAAAAGACGAAGGTGTAGGAATTGTGTTCTTGGCATTGCAGGAGAAACTTGGATGAAGCTACCAGCTGATGTTTGAAATATGGAAGAGCCAAATAGACAGTCATAAAACAGCAAAGGGAAGAGCAGAGGTGGACAGGTGGGGAGGAGAAGATGGAGTTTTGTGTATGTGTAGGTATACGTACACATAGAGTTGTCCAGGGAGGTGGTGGAGGCCACATCCCCAGAGATATTTAACGTCAGGCTTGACGAGGCTCTGAGCAATCTGCTCTAGCTGCAGATGTCGCTGCTCACTCCAGGGGGGTTGGACCAGATGACCTTTAGAGGTCCCTTCCAACCCAAACTATTCTATGATTATATATATTTTATATACATATATCTCTCCATGTTTGTACGTGGATACAGCCCATCACCAGCCTCGAGGCTGATTCAACAGCAGCTCCAGAAGAAGCCGGTGATGATTCTCTTTCCTCTTCCCCGTTGGCTTATTTCTGTTTCCAACATGAGGCCATTGCAGCAGCAATAGCAAATATTGAATATTTCACGAAGCAATTCATTGAGCTGGAAAGAGACCTTCTGGAGGGGATTTTATGAAGATAAGATAAGCAGCGACTTGGCTGCAGAGACAGAAGTTGATCAGAACCTACCATGTGTTTTGCCCCTTGGATCTAGTTTGTATTTGTTCTTTCACCAAATATATAATTAATAGTGGTGAACTGATAAAGGTGAATCATTAGTTTCACCTCTTTCTGCTCACAAAATGGGTTGGAGCAGCTGAAGTTTTCTTAAGTCTGTTTATGACGGGAAATTTGCAAGATGATTCCTGCAAATAATTAGTTATTGATCTCGAAGTTTACTTCGGGAAAAATGCTCATAAGCAAGTCAATCTATTATGCAAACAACATTAGTTCTTCAGGGATTTGTGTCACTGGAACCACATTTTTGGTCTATTACCAACTAAGCACAACTTCAGGTTTCTTCATCGGTGGGGGAGGGAAGTGCTCCAAGTCCCATTTTTCAGAGAATCGAGTTTTTTCTTATTCTTCCAATAAATGTTTTTCCACCCATATTTGCTTAAAAGGTTTTTGATTCTTTATTGGCAAAAAAGATAGAGCTATTTTCTTAATATCCTAGGAACATTTTCCCAGCATTTAGATGTTCTAACTGACAGTAACTGCATTAAGTAAGAACTTGAGTTCCTCTTCAACTTGCATAGCACAGGGACAAATTCAGATGCTCATAACCATGGATGGGTCTTTAATTTCTGATCAGCTTCCCACTCCTTATCATGATAGACTAAGCTCAAATCACCCACCCCTCACACTTTGGTTTCAAAACCATATGGATTTCACACTCTCATACAATACAATCTTTTTCCAGCATCTGGACCTACCATTCTACGTGGAGCTGGGAGCCAGCCTAAAAACCCAGCCAGGCCACTCAAGGGCGGTAGTTTCACCAGGAAAGTGCTGAGCTGCCACCACAAACTCTTTCCTAGCAGCCTCTGGTCCCTTTTCCCAGAGATACATAAATTCACACTTTTCTCCTCCCCTTATTTTCAAGCAGCGTTTATTGTCCTCTGCTCTGAGTTCAGCCACTGCCAGAGCAGACTTTTAGTCTGCAGTAATTGGAGGCAAGAACGAAGCGAATGAGCGATCAAACTCCAGCAACTCTGCTTTGTGCTTCCCTGGGCTTTTTCAGAACAAGCTACTGGTGCCTGGTATTGGAGTTTCACAGAGAAATAAAAATGTGTGTATGAAGGTGAGGCAGGCCCCAATAAACCCGCACTAGGGCTGCTCTCCATACTTGTGTGCACACATGGGAGACCCACAGCCAAGCATGAACAGATGAATGAGTGCAAGGCTGTAACTGAGGGTCTGACATCATTGCTAATGCCGGAAGAATCTGGAAACGTCACATCCTGCCCTGCACCAGAACAGGGGCACAAGCAGCCCAGCACCAAGCCTGTTACAAAAGGGAGCATCCCAAGCAAGCTCTTGGGCCTCAAATCATCCCTGTTGGGTTTGCACCAGGAAAACAGGAGGAAAACCAAAAACATGAGCAGCAGACACACTGGTCCAGTAGCATCACCAGTCCTTCCACAGCCTTTAAGGGAATGCTGCTTTTAGAGCTCTTATCTACCCACCTGGTACAGCTCTCTCCTGTCTGGCTGGACTCACATGATTTTAAGTGCTACTTGAGCTCCTTCACAACCCATTTCCTTGCTCATCTTCCATCTACACCACAGCAATTCTTCAAATTGCATGCAGCAAAACCCCTCCAGAAGAATTACATCATTCTGCTGCAATCACAAGAGCTGCTGCTGGTGGGAAAAAGGACTATTTTTTGAAATTACTAAGTCCCAACCCAGCCGCGTTTGTTAATGCAAATACCTTGAGCTGTCCTTAAGCCTTCAGCTTCCCCGCTTCCCACAACTGCAACGTCATATCCAGCTTCGAGAACAGCTTTAGTGCTTATTCCTTTTAACCGTTCCATGCAAATCAGTATCACCATACAATGGGGGGTGCAACAGAAAACTACATTTCCTGGGCAAGGGAAGGAAATATCTGTCTGGTTGGGGTTTTTTTAAAGACATGCTTGGACAAGTCAGAGCTGCTTTTAGAGAGGTAAGAGATAAACAAGCCTTTAAAGGAACATCTTCCTTTGCAAGCCAAATAGGCAAAGTCTATTTCAATGTACAAAACTCCCCTCTGATAGCTCAGGATGGATGAAGAGCTCTTAGCTCTATCCTTTCCTTCATACCATTCTCACAACGTGCTGGTTACCCATGGCCAAGTCACATCTTTGTGCCTTCACTTACTGTCAGGGTATTGATCATCACTTATGAGCGCGTTCAGACATAACCCAGCCCCAACAGGCTTCTTATCTCTGCTGGAAGTTTCAGGAGTATGTAAGAAAACTCACCCTTAGCACAGACTTTTAGAGCAGACAGCACGAAGCTGAAATCTGTATTTCACAAACCTAAACTGCGTTTCAGAAATGATTTATCCTTGCATTAGGACAACCCCTAACTCAACATCAGAACTGGAAATGCAGAACTAGTGTATCAATAGGATAACATGAACTTCTATAGCATTAGAAATGTCTTGTAAGGTGCCTTTACACAAGTTAAGCATCACTAGTTCCATTACAGAGGTGGGGAAACAGACACAGATGTCCAAGGCCAGTAGCAGAGGGCAGCAAGACTCAGCGCTCAAGACTGCCAAGGCAATGCCTTACTTGCAAGCTACATCTGCTTTTACATTTCTTTTAGTATTTATTGGTCGAGAAAAACACCCCAACGCTTTGTACAGAGGATGGTGAATTCATAATTAGTTGGGATTATGAATTAAGAATTCATAAGCAAATTCTCAGCACAGCTGTCGAAAAGTCCAGTAGCTTCAAAGAGTCATTAAGACAGCTACCTGCTAGAAGCTCTGGTACTGAGCAAGACAATCACATTGTGTCCCTAGAATCTGTCGGAGCACATCTGAAGACCAAAATTTAGAGGCCCAGCATTCTCTACACGGTCAGCCAGCAAGAATCAGCTACCACAGCCCTTTAACACTATGGTTTTTACTTCCCGTACTCAACAACTATCAAGAAGACACGAAAAGCTCAGATTCTAAACACCCACAAATAAGAAAGAAAGGAAATCTGTATGCAAAGCACCATTGTGCTACAAGTGTAAAGTCACGGAACAAACTGAATCAGTAAAGAACATCTCAAGCTTAAGCAGCATCCTTTATAATCCTTAACACACTTCGAAAACACGCGCTGCTGAAGTCCCTGCGAAAATTAAATGGGCTCATTGCCTTGCAATCGCTGGATCTGCTACCAAATTACACTGCTTCCCTGCCCCAGATACACTTGTCACCAGCAAATCCTCCCACCCTTTCCTTTATTTCCCTTCCCATATTAATGTCCTCCATCATCAGAAGGATTCCTACCCACCGCCAAAACTCAATTTACACTATTTACTTTAATGACCTCATTTGTCATCCTAGCGTGTGCGTCTGCTACTGGGACTGCAGCCCCGTCACTCTGCCAGAAGGTCTCATTTACAGTTTGCTCTTTCATTATTATTTTTAAAGATTAAATTGCTTCCATTTCAAGGCGAGCAGTCTGGGAACTCCCACAGCCTGGAGGACACCGAGACGCATTCATACACTTGATCAATATATATCGCAGGGTTACGTACATCTCCATCCCAACTGGCTCTCCCGCTCTGTGCCTCCCCACTGCATCACCCATCCACTTCCATCACCTTTTGCTTCACTATTGCTTTTAATCTTTGCAGAAGATGTTCCCTGGTTCTGGCATTCGAATATTGCCATAACATTAAGCTGTGGGAGGAATTTCAACTTTTTTTCCTACTTTCTGTTCTTTTGAGGGAGAAGAGAAGTGGGATAATTTCCTTTCCTAACGCATCAGCTCATTTTTTTGGCTCTAAACCACATTTTTTCCGCTCACGGCTTGGCTACTCCAGAGAGGTACATTCCTTCCCATTAGATTATATTTCTGTCTCAC
Organism: Todus mexicanus; assembly: GCA_013389965.1. Lineage (NCBI taxonomy): Eukaryota > Metazoa > Chordata > Aves > Coraciiformes > Todidae > Todus > Todus mexicanus. The sequence continues at coordinate 14,668 of WEIS01037256.1, read as the reverse complement.
CGTGTGTCTCCAATCCTGACGTGCTCAGTAAAATTCAATGTTAATTAAGTCATGTAAATAGGTTAAGGAAGAGCATAATCATTCATGTTTCATTATACCTCATGTTTTGTGGAAACGTTACACAAATCGCCAGAACTAGAGAGGAAGCCTTCAAAAATGTAGTAGCAAACGCAAAAGAACACAACAATCTGTGTTTCAAAGCAAGGGAGGGATGAGGAATTTGGGAAATTACCAGTATCTGTCTGCAGCGGCTCAAAAAAACATTCCTCAGCTGGTTTGCAACATCTTTCAAAGGAGATATTACCAGCCGTTTTCTTATTTATGATTAATCGCTCCATCCATCCACCTCCTGTCAACTCAACCTCCAATCGACTGACTGGGATAAAACCAGAGCTTAACCAGAATGGATTAATTGCGAGGAAAGCAAAGCTAGATGGGTGCTGAACTTCAAATCACAACGTTACCAGTTCCTTCAATATTTAGAAATGCTTTTTCCGGGCCACAGAAACCTGACTTCTAACCAAAGAGAGAAATGAAACGTCCCTCAAACTTCAAGAACTCAAAGTTATTTTAAAGTTACTGCCCAATTATCTCATTTTCTTCAGCTCATGCAAACACATAACGACTTGTTTGGTTTTCTTCCATTGCAGACACTTGTCTTTAGTCCCAATAAACATCAGAAAACCCATTTCCAGTATGCTGGTGCTGCTTCAGAAGCCTTTCCAGTGAATAACGTGGTCCCAGACTAGTAGCACTTCTTATTTATACAGAGACATCCTTGCTTGGGATGTCTTCTAAATAGACTTCTCAGGAATGACATCTTTTCCAGATACATTTGAGTGATATAAATGTAGGTATTTTCTGCAGAGAAAAAAACCAAAACAAACCCAAACCACACTTCAGATTTCTCATCAATATTTATATTATAAAGCTAAAACCAAATTTTGGAGCTACTTCGAGATAACAGATGATAGCGACTTGGCAATAAAGCAATTTTACAGGTTATGTGTGATGTAGAAAAGCAGATAAATATTACTTACTGCCGGCTGATCGAGTTTCTGGCATGTAGGGAGGAGATGGAAGCGATTACAGTGCAGTCCTGCCTGGATTCCCTCAGGTCTTGCCCTGGCTGATGACACGAAGGCGAGAACAGCAGCGCGGCTGAGGAACACCGAATGAGAATGGACCACATTAGACCAGTAAAAGCATAACTGGTGTGGGCCAAAATATCCTGCTAACACAGGAGCAATACAGCAGCTCTGAGGAGCGTCAGGTAGCAGCAAAAAGATGCAAACATTTTAGAGGCTGTGCAACAACTCTGAAAAGTAGCTGTTAGACTCAAGGTTATTATTATTATTATCTTATTTCCTTCGTTCCCTTTTTTATTTTATGTGTGGAGGACTTTTTATTAACACGCTGTATTCACTAAAGCAGAGAACAACTGATGCCCGTGTAGCAAACTCAAACCTGAGACTGAAAAGGACTATTTTCTATTTCTGTGGTAGCTGCTTTCCACAGAAACACAGGGAGAATTTTGATAAAGTGGAAAACCCACAGAATTTGCGTGTGAAGCCAAGCAGAATTGCTATTTTTCCTGGTTTACAAGTAGGGAAACTGAGGCACAGAACACTGAAATCATTCTAGCAAAGCTCTAAAAAGATAGAGAGTTTAAAAAACACCCAGAGTGGTTGTTTACAAGGAAAATCCATCTCATACAACCTGAATCTTCCCCTGATCTAAAAAACCCAAGGTGCAAACTCTGCCCGAGCAGGTATATTCCTGTAAAAGGTGTCATGTTTAACAAACTAGACTTTCCTGACCCTCTCTGCCAAAAGAGTTTCTGATCCATTTAACCAAGGGTAAAGGCTCTTTCCGACAGACATGAGCCTCTCACGCTTGGCATCTTCCGACACCTACTCTAACTGTGTAGAGGAATATTTGTAGTCACAGCAGGTAAACGAGCTGCGGACGGGGAACACAACTAATTTAATAGCATGAATTATTTACATGTACATTCAGGAAAGCCATCTTGCTCCACAGCAGTCCCAGCAGCAGGGATTATTAATTTATAACTTAACTACAGCTACATTAAACAGAATGAGGCTTCCATAAAAAGTTAACCGTGGAGACGCGGAAAAATATTGCTTAGCCCATCCTGAAAAAGACAACAGGGCTCCCTAACAAAGCTTCAGCCCTTAGCCAAAAATCAGTCACGTCTCCTGGAAGCTGGTGGATGTTGTTTCATTGCCCAATTTGCATCCAGACATGCCCATGTCTCCTGTGCCCGTGCAGAGCTGTGCATCCTAAAGTAGGATTTGCCTTTAAGCTTTCAAAATAGCAGCAAATTCCTGCCTTTCAGAAGAGCAATGTCAATGCTCCTTCCTCCCTCGGTGAGCAAGACCCTTGAGAAGATAACAGCGAGCACTCCCACGCCTGCAATCTCCCCACTGAGCTTAGAACTGATCGGAGGCAAAGGGAATAAGAGAAACCCTGAGAAGCATTTGGGGGTGGGATGCCAGGAATGACAAGATCTGAGGAGAAGCTGCAGAACAGATGGAGGAGGAAAAGGGAACTGGAAATGCCTGAGCAGAGAGTAAAGGAGGGGGACATGGGGCACAACTAGAGCAGGTCTATGGAGGGAGTCAGAGTGGAGATAGGGTTATGGGGAATTGAGGCAAGAAAAGCCAGGGAAAGTGGGGGGAGAGAGACGTCTAATTCCCTCTGGAAAAAGAAATGTAGACGATAAATCTGGAGGGAGAAACATGGTCAGTAATGAGAAGCCTGAAGACAAAATAGATAAGAGAGGCAAGACTGAGCATGGCGCAAAAAGAGGAGCTCAGTGCTCCACAACACTGCTCATCAGCTTTAACTTTTAACTTCTTTTTGCCTTTTAAAGTCGTGTTTACACAACGGAAACCCACATGTGTCATGCAATCCCAAGATTTTTTAGAAACCCGGTTCCTTGGTTTAGTTCCTGTCCAGACATTTCATATTAAATGCTGCTTGTGTGTTTTGCACCATCTGCAAAGAAATAGGAGCCACCGCTCTGTGCACGTTCCCAGCATCCTATTTATCCTGATAAACCAGGCTGCCTGCATCCTCACTTGCTTTTTCACCCAATAGATGGCTGAGGCAGCAAATTAATCTTCATACAGCAGGAACTGGGCTCCTGTTAACGACTGGAAACCCTCCATAATGAACTATGATCAACATGAAATGATTTCCTGAAGCACAATCCCTTGGCTGAGCTGACTCCACTGTTAACTCTTTGCTATAGATCAAAGGATTGAAGAGGACAAGGTTGGATTCCAGGTTCTTGGTAATTTGGAGTGGTGGTGTGTTCAGAAGAGGTGTTTGGTGCTTCCTGAAAGTTCATAAATGATCTCACCTTGGGGTCAGAAGAAGAGGCACCCAAAGAAACTTCAGCTCAAATGAATAGTAAGGAGAAAGGCCATGATGGACCCAGCAAAGCAGCTCCCTTGCCATTCACAGGTGTATTTCTGGTGCTTTTGAGAAGCTTGTGTTTGACCTACTTAGAAATCACTTTGTGGTACCGCATAAATCACCAGCCAGTGACACCTCTTGGGTCAATCCTTCTGAATCCAGCCCTCCCTACCTGAAGCAACCCCCTGCTCTGGCAGCTCACAGCAGCCTCCCTGGAGAAAAAAGAGGTGAGGAACCTCTTTACTCCTTGTCCTGAGTTAGGACTATCATGTTTTAACTACATGGAAGTCACTGACAAAGAGCTTTCAGCATCTCTGTTGGGATTTCCATGGTGACGATACCTGGTGGTACCATCAGACCCCTGCTTTGGGGGGCTATGTGGAAAGCCATGCCTATGGACCAGAACAGTTGGACAGCAGTCACAGGGGCTCAATAAATGAGTATGAAAACACCAAAACACCAAGACAACAACAAAGGAACTACTCATTAATTGCAAATACTGGGAAAGCAGAAAGGTTGATGATCCCAGCAGGGTGGAAATTCTCCTGCATCAGGGGTTTCAGGCAGCTTCATGCTGAATTTAGGAGAGAGTGAAGAGATGGCTGTTTAGGATGGAAAAGAGGTGACAGCTTTTGGTTCTCTACAGAAGTACAATGCAAACAGGAGACAAAGCCTTTGGAAGATGCTGCCCCTTTGGAACCAAAGAAGAGGAGAAAGCCGACAAGCCACTTTAATGCCAATTATGCCAAGACACGAACAAGGATCTGTCCAACTCCTTTCAGGTACAGGGCATGGGCAAACCCTGCCTCAAGAAGGGCTCCATCACTGGGTGCTTTAAGGACAACCCAATTTGGCCTCCTCTGAGGAACAGGACCCCAGAAATCTTAAGCTTAAGATCTCAAAAAGAAACCAACTTTCCTTCTGTGTATCAAGATAAGGGCAGCAAGCAAATTCCTTCCAGCTTTCCTTATCTTCTTTTTCCTCCATGGATGTTGCGCTTCTTCCTCAACAAGGTCAAAGGCAGCACTGAAGTCTCCCTCAGCAGCACACAGAAGGCTCAAAGCAGCAAACCGAGGAGCCAAGGAGAAGCTCACCACGTACATCAGTAGACTCCATAACCACGGAGCTCCAGCTAAACCAACCTCAACCCATACTTTTCATCACACAAAAGCACAACAGAAGTGACCCAACTGCCTCCACATCTTCCTCTCGTACTCTCTCATGGGCAGTCACCTGCTTGGGAACTCTCCTGAGGGCTTGGGAGGACAAGGTTCACCAGTGAATAGATACATTGCTTTGGTTTTGTCTCTTACTAATTGGTTTGTGTTGTTGGGGGGGTTACAGCTTGAATCCACCAAAAAATAATGCAGTGGGGTTTTGGAGGGTTTAAGAAAATACCAACTTAACACCTGGCATCTCAAAACGGAGTGAACTTTCACGTGTTTCGTGTTTGCCCACAAAAATCTGTGTTGAGAATTCACATTTTCACCCTTTTTCTCCTCTTCTTCCTCCTTTTGCAGCATGTCAGGGGAGGAAACAAGCCTACTTCACTTTTTGAGTTCAAGAATGTAATGAAAACTTGGAAATTATTTTTTCATGAAAATGTCCACTTAGGAAAAAAGGCAATTCTCTTCTCCAGCAGCAAGAAATGGTTTCATTAAAAACGAATAAAAAGATAAAATGGTATTTTCTGATATGAAGCCAGTCTCTTCTTCATTTATGGAGCAGCAACCCCAGCCATACCAACATTCTTTCTTTGTTGCCCTCCCCAGTGTCCACACTTTGGAGCAAGGGAAGATTCCCAACAGCACTTTTGACTTTCCAGTGCTACTTAGGTTAGGGAAAAAAAAAATAATAAAAAAATCTGGCACATAATCTGTATTTCTGATTTACAGCCAGGCTTTGCGGCTTAGCCCAGGTCAAAACCCAGCTCTGTCTTTCTGCCTTATTCAGCAAAGGGCTCTGAACTCTGCTCCTGCTTCTCGCAATTCCAGCAGAGCGGTGCCAAAGCGGAATGCGGAGCGTGCTCAGCCTGTTTCTATTCTCATGGTAACTCTGCAGAAGGTAACCTCGCTATCAGGCGAGGGTTTTTTCTCTAGACAGATGCTAGGAGACGGTGAGTAAACCATTCACTAACAGAATTCCTGTGACAAGCTCGTGCCATCGCAGCTCGGTCACGTTGCCTCCTGACTATAGGAGTTGCAAATGGGAGGATGCTTTACTGTTTCCGCTGGCCCCGGGGACAAACACCAGTAGGAGCATTTATGGGGTCAATGAAGGATGGGAAGGGTCAGGTTAAATATCAGGAGGTGGCTAATGCATCAGTTCTTGAGCTGCAAGGAGTGACGTGTCCTGAGGAGGTTGGAGTGGTTGCCCCTGTTTGTCTCCAGCTGTGAAATAAAATCATAGAATCATTGGTAGGGGTTGGAAGGGGCTTCTGGAGATCATTGAGTCCAACCCCTCTGCCAAAGCAGGGTCGAACCAAAGAGGTTAGACAAGACCCCCAAAACATCATTGCTGTGAAGTCCTTGTGGTAACAGCCAAGTGGTGGCCTGTGATGGGCAACACAAGGAAGGTAAAGCTGATTTAATAAGCAAGACCTGGAAACAATCTCTCTTTGCAATCCGCAACTCTAGTTCATTATTTCTTTAGCTTAAATTAAAGTCCTTGCTTAATGTGGTTGGGCATAAAGCCAGTTTGCCAGAGAGTTTCTGTCACTGGCATTGTATTTATAACCGTGATATCAGCGTGCTCCTCCCCAGCCTGAAATCCCTTTCTATTCTGAGCCCTGCAAGAAGAGAAGGACAAAGGTCCTGCCCCAAAGAATTTCAGCTGGCTGCAGGCAGAGAGGAAGGGACTCTGCGGAGTCCCACAGTGTACCAGTACACCAGACCATAAGAATAAGGTCTGCTAATGGAATGCATGTTTGCTCCCTCAGCTGCTGTCCGAAAAAAAGCATTTCCATAAATTTGCAAGTCCAGAAATCCGTTTAGAGCCATGGCCCTCAAGCACTAAAGTCAGGAGTGTCTCTAAGCTTTTAATCAGCCCTTTCCTCACCCTTTCAGTTCATCAGCATAGAGCTGACAGCGCGATAGTCCTCGCAACGTGCTGCTCTGTCAGCTTCAGAACTGCTGATCTCCCTCACTCCTGATTGAAGTTCTCCCAGCACCTCATTACCAGCTCTCCCAGTTGCCTACCCCACATCAAAGGGGTTTCCTGAGGCTTCGACAACAATCTCCCTGCGACCAAGGCAAAGCTGTTGCAAGATTTATTTTTTTCTGTGAAGTGAGTTAAAGGAGCTAAAATAGGATTTACCAACGGGTGGATGAAGCTCTAGTTTTGCATCCTACCATGCACAGCAGTAGATGTTCCCTACAGTCCATGGGGAAGAGGAGGCCTGCGCGAGCCTGTGGAGCAGCCTCTTGGAAGATGTTGCAGCAGGATGGTGATGCAGAGAGAGTTTCTATCAGCACTTCAGCAAGAGGTTAAGCTGCAACAGAGGAGCTCTAATCCTGCTTGCAAAGATGGAAAGGCTGCTCCAGGTGTGAAGCAACCGGTGTGGACTGATCAGACAACTCTTTTTCTTGAGAGAGATGGAAGCACATGCTGCTGCTGCACCATCTTGGAATGCGAGCTGGCTGGACATACCCTCCTTGGCCTCACACTTAGATGTGGCAATCCGTCCTTGGATTGTAGAGCAATCAAAGCCTTATAAAACAGCTTCAGATGGTGAAAACTAAATGCCCAGATCTGAATTTGCCTCCAGCAAATTTGCAAACCAGCACCAAGAGTGAACGTGCACAGACCTGCTCGTTCTGTGACCGATTTTCATCGTCACTCTTCATCTTTGAGAACAAATTTTAAAGGGAATAGGTGAGCCAGTTATTTCCCAGTGCTGAAGATGCCTTTAGGCATCACATCTAGAGCGATTTCCCTTGCTGGAACATTTGTTCCAGCCATAGTCACTTTGGTGCCCGGGCTACAGAGCAGCAAGAAAATGCGCACGAGCTTGTGCACGGGATGGAGCCTGCACGCATGCACAAGGCTCCATAGCCCCAATAGTGTGGCAACTGGAAATGATGCCCTTTGCACTGGGTATTAATGGTCACTCCACACAACACATTGCTGCGTAAAACCCAGGAGGGCTACGCAACACATCTGTCTCACTCCTCGTGAGCGTCGCTTCAGGCAGCTGTTCAAGGGAGGTAATTAAAGATGGTCTCCAAATCCATAAATCAAAGAGGGAAACACCTTGGAAAGGGGAACAAAAGGAAGAAAAAAAGGTACTTAAAAATCTGCCCTGTGCTGTATAATCCTCAGGTAGGTTCTTTCCAGGCACAATAGGGTTTCCAAAGCAGCTTGAGGGGACTCTGCAAGGTGCTTGGGGATCCAGGTGGGGGAAGGTGTTGAACCCCTGCGTTTTTGTGTAGCTTTGAGCTCTTTGCTCCACTGTTAAATTCTCGTCCTTTTTTCCTGCCAGGGAAAGAGCAGATGACGGGAGCTCCCCAAGGGAAAGCTGTCGAGCAGAGGGGACGTGACTGGCGATGAAAAAATACCAAGGGAGAGCAGCAGCAGAGAGGTTTTTCTCCACAGTCCGAACACACGAGGAGAAAGCTTCCCCATAACAAAGCTCATTAACATCTCCCTTAATGAGAATTACCATTTTACCAGCATCAGTAAAGTCACAGGACGGGAGGGAGGGAGATATCCCCCTGTTCAGCAAAGGACAAACTGAGGCACAAGAGGGTTAGGGCCCGTATGTATGGAAATGCTTCCTAGCAAAAATGACAAGTGGACACTTCTGTGTTAGGTAGCGGCGCTATGTTCATTTCTAAGCGGCATCCTGTGGCCTCTCTGCCCCATGCATCAGTTGCTTGGTGGATCAGGCCGCCAAGCTGATATCCAAGGCAAGGAAAACCCCTGATCTTCCAGCAACCTCAGATTCAAAACATTCCTGGAATTAATCACTGTTAAAAACATAACATCAAAATCATAGAATGGTTTGGGTTGGAAGGGACCTTAAATATCATCTCATTCCAACCCCCTGCCATGGGTAGGAACACCTCCCACTAAACCAGGTTGCTCAAGGCCCTATCGGACTTGGCCTTGAACACTTCCAGGGATGGAGCATTGTCCTGGTTTGGGTTAGAACAGAACAATTCTGTTCTATGGCTTTTACTTTTCAGCTAAGTCTGTCTGAAGTTAGCAGCATATTTACCNGGGGGGGTGTCCTGATCCCAAACCACCACAAGCATCCACAGCTTCCCCGGGCAACCTGTTCCAGAGTCTCACCACCCTCACTATAGACATTTTCTTCTTAATATCTAGTCTAAATCTCCCCTCTTCCATCTTAAAGCCATTGCCCCTTGTCCTATCACTGCAAGCCGCTGCAAAAAAATGGGGTGGCCCAGGGATTTCTTGCTTTGAATACCCGAGATAGATATGTGCTTCCATCAGCTTCAGACCAAATCATCTCCCAAAGTCAGTCAGAGCTCCTCAAGCAAGGATTTTTAGCCCGGGTGTGAGCATGAGGAAGGTCTGTGATGCCCTTAACACTGGTATGAAGCTCTGGAGAGGAGACGGTGAAACGGATTGACCCAGGAATGTGCTCTGCCAGAAGGTTTGGAGAACACCGTCCTTGTCTGCTTCTGAGAATGCTGTTCTTATTTTTTCCTAAACCTCTTAACTTGCTCTTTCACTCTGCAGAGCTAGGGAGCTTTTCATTAACTATTTCCTCCTCTGGTTTCCATGGAAAACAGAAAGTCACATGCACCATCTCCCAAGAGATGACAAAAGTGCCTCTGGTCTAACAATCCCACTCGCCTTTAACAAATGAGGCCAGGAAGAAAAATTATCAAGGTGCAAAACAGGGATTTCAAGTCCATCTGCTCAAGCAACGCAAACCCTCAGCCTTTTATAATAATAAAGTGCAGAAAACTGTCCTGGGCATTTAGATAGGTCCGCATTTAGGTATATTTCCACTTCAAAAATGGGGAAAAAAAAAGAGAGGCTCTAATATTGTATATTAACAGAATGCTTTGGCGAAGTGTAATATGTTGTTGCTTAAAGCATTTGATCTTGCTTTTCCCTCGTGTGAGCCCTAGAATGACACAATCCTCTATCTCCCTTAATTCCAACGTTCAGGGCAGGGTCTGTGCTGTGATACTCGTACCTTTTCCAGTGTTTAATCTCATTTCCCCCAGAGCTTCTGCTGGCTCTTATACCGTGGATCACCCACCAGAATGACACTGGAGAGCATCTGAAGTCATAGAAGCCACAAATTCCATCCCTAAAGATGGGGTGAGGTGGTTCAGAAGTGAGCAAGTGCCAAGGGTAGCAAGGGTTCAAGTTCCAAACATGAGAATGAACGTGGAAAAGACACCAAGTAAGTCCTGAGCAGCTGCGGGTTAGACGAGGCCATTTTAAAAATAAAAGACCCTGCGATGCTGCACATCAGGCAGAATGGTGCGTGGGTCCTTTTCAGGGACAGACTCTGCGGAGTCTAAGCAGAGACTAAAGCAGAATTCTTAATGAAACCGAAGCGCAGCGCTCTAAATTTAGATGCACTATTAATGCTTTTAAAAGCATGCGCGTCTATAGCCGCGGAGTGGCTGAAATTTCATTCACTGTGTTTGCTCCCATCAAGGCCAAACCCAGTAGCAAAAATCCCATTGACTTTGGCAGCCCCAGTGCTCAGTTCACTTTCCCTGTCCCTCCTCGTCTCTGGTTGCCTGTTGGGTAGGCAACGTGCCTACAAGACAGTCCGTGGTTGTTGTTGTAATTATATTTTTGAGGAAGAAGTTTTTCACTCTGAGGGTGGTGAGACCCTGGCCCAGGTTGCCCAGGGAAGCTGTGGATGCTCCATTCGTCAATATGTTCAAGGTCAGGTTGGATGGGACCTTGAGCAACCTGGTCTAGTGGGAGGTGTCACTGCCCATGGCAGGAGGTTTGGAACAAGGTGATCTTTAAGGTTCCTTCCAACCCAAACCATTCTAGGATTCTGTGATTTTATGCTTTCTAGCAGCAAAACCAGAAAGGTTAGAGTTTGCAATAGTATAGCTAAGTGAGACAGCAAAATAAACACCAGGCCAAGTAGCTGAAGTCCAAAGGAGAAATCCTCTCAATATAAGATCTTCTAGTCTAATATTCTTTGTTTGTGTTACAAACTAGGTTTCTCTCCTGCGCTCCAGCTCTACGTTGACTTCAGATGTGCCATAGATCATAGAATACAGGCAGGAACCAGGGCTTGTCTGGGAAATAGCTTTCTGCTTGTAATATGCTGATCTCTGTGGGATGTGAATGTCTGATGGCTGTGGATTGAAGGCACGGTTGCAATCTGGAGTATGACAGTTATACATGAGGGATGTTCCTATCAAATCCATGCTACAATTTATTGTTTAGTAAAAAAAAAACCCCACCAGCTCCAACCTTGATTTATAAATATTTCACTTGAGAAAGACATTCACTCTAAAACCAAGCACACAGATGAGCTTTCCAGTGCCAAAAGATGATCAAAGAAAGTGCGTCGTCTGGATGGGTACTGGCAATTCAAGAGCTGCAGCTCCTGCACAATAAAGCCCATCACAATCAAAGAAGAATAGATCTCATGCTTTTTCATGAGATCATTAATAGCTGAACATCTCTTATTTTCTTTTTCAATTAAGCACATTACTTGATGAGCTGGGGTTAAAAACTAGTACCAGTTGCTCTGTACAGAATCAGGAGAGGTGCATTTTTTCTGGTGTTTAAGAACAAATCCCAGACTTTCTCCTTCCTCATAAGGTCAAGAAGATCAGACTGAGGCATTAATAAACCAAAAACCCAACTCCTGTCAATCTCCTCTGGGCTTATCTGTTAGAGACACCTCTTTCTGCCAACAGCCTGGATCTATTTTTACCCTGCGAATGCTTTCTCACCTCAGCTTCCATGTGTGTGCCCACTTCATGCGTTGTTCACACCTAGTTTACTCTTAACACGTCTCAAGGACCTTGCAGATAGGCGTGAAAGGATTCCTCCTTGGACAGCCCTGTTCCGATAGGAAGGGGAAAAACAAATAGAACCCAGAGCTGCTGTCAGCACTTAGAGCTACAAGGAGGGACAGGAGAGAAAGGGTCAAGGGAGCATCTTCACTCCTTCACCAGCATTGCCCAGCTTCGCCCTTCTCTGTGTAAACAGTTTGGAGTTAAAGCCCTGCAAGAAGAGCATCCTCTCAGCAGGGGTCTGGACCTTGCAGGCTTGGCTCATCCAAGCTGTCACTTCTCTGTGGTTTTCCACAGGCAACAACCTTCCAGCAAGGGGTCCAATGTGTCCGCCGATACATGACCAACTATCTGAGGGAGTTTAAGGCTCACAGTTCCAAACCAGTAATTTAAGTACTAAACAAACTTCCCTGCATTGCCAAATGTGCTAAAGATTCCCTGTGTAGTCACCAGGAGCACTGTATCAGCTCATCCTAGAGTCTCTGGGATTGTCGGGCAGGACAGAATATCACTCCCATCCTTCACAAGTTGCTACAACTTCAGCAAGATGTGTTCAAAGTGGGGTTACTAACCCAAATGTAGTCTTGGAAATATTCCCAAAGCATCCATCTCCGTGACGATTAGGTAAGAAATATAAATCTCCTTGATAGTGGTATAGAGTTTTTCCAGTAACTTCCTATTTAATCCTTGGAACATACACCATTTAAAGAAAAAGGACCACGTTTAATTCATTCCAAATATAATTTGACTTTAAAGAATGATCCTACTATTTAAAACTTATCAGCTCCCTGCTTCCACCTCAGATATTAATAGCGGAGGTGCAAAAGGAATCAGACACTTTACCTGGGATGAACCAGGCTAACGAGGGGTTGGCCAACCTGTACCCTGTGTGTTGGGCTCTTGAAGGGTATCTGGACTCCTGCATATCAGAACATTGTGTACAGATGCTTGGTGGATCCAGCCTGGCTGCCATTTACCACCCCTAAGAATAAACACTTCCTAAAAATAAACCTGTGCTTTTCTGGCTTTCTTCCTTGCTTTGTTTTCTTTTCTTGTTTTCTTTCTTTCTTCCTTTCTTCCTACTCCTCTAGTGACCTTCTTTGCACTTTGTGCAGATCAAATATTCAAAAAGACCTCTACTTTTCAGCATGACCAGGCTAGGGTCCTCCTAGCACATGAGGTAAGTAAAGTTAAATTCACTTACTACAATTAATGACACAAGAATAAGCCTTTTTTGTGTCAGACCTCTGGTTTGCAATCATTTTGCAAAGACTGTAGGTTCACTAAGGAGTGAATGGTTGAATTGGTCTGGGTCAGGATAAGGCTGCTTCTTTATGTCAGAATTACATCAGGATGAATTTAGAACCTATTTTCCATTGAAAAACAAATAGTAAATCGAGTGGCTCCGAGACTGTAGGATACTCACGGGTGGGTGATGGACAACTACCATAATCGCACCAAGCTCAACATCATAAATTATTATCGTTACTTCATTACTGTTAATGAATGTCACATCATTATTGTTACTTTCCATGTTCTTTGTCATGCAGAGTGGACCCCAAATTTTCATCTGTGAGTGGCTGGTCAGTTTTGAAATCGAATTCGGCTGGCCTTGAGAGGACCCAATTTCCCTAAGACCTCCGAGCAGTCTTTCCTCGTTCACTCAAGCATGAATCTCACTCATAATTATCGAGCTCGTTTTGCATTCAGCTTCTACTCTCCCTCACGCAGAGCGACATCAGCTTAAGTGTTCTCATCTCATTTTTTCTCTTCCCACAATCCAACTCTTTCGCATTAACAGTGACGAGGGCAGGGGGGGAACCCTCTCTGAAATGTATTATTTCAGTGAATGTTTCCACCCAGGCGACATTTTTCATGGTCTTTATTTGGATCAATCGCATTAAAAGCTGATGTTGCATTATTTAATCTCTGACAGCCATAGAATTAAGATGCAGGTTTATTCACTTACAAAAGATGTCAGACTAGAATTAGATGATCACTTTCGGGATTGAATTTAACTACTAAGATAGCTGCTTTTTTTCTTCAGTAGAAAATGTTAACATTCTCGCCATATTTCTTCCCTGGGTTTTGGTGGCATGAGAATGGGATTTATTAGAGCCTGGAGTGAGCTCGTGGAAAAATGATGCTGAGTTTTTTCAGTGCAAACTACCTATAAGTGAATATTTGGTACCCAACTGCACTCTACCAGGTCTGGCACCAACATAATAGAAAGGACCCCAGACAGCCTAACACTTGCACAGGAATTTTAAGGATTTATGCCTGAGGGCAAGCCTGATGGTCTGCTGCAGACTCTCATCTTGTCTACCTTCAGACATCTCTATAAAGCTGTGATTTACAATAGCTGGGACATTTCCCTCGTGGACTTCATTTTTCCATGTACAAAGCATGGTGTTTTTAAAGCTTGGTTACCAAAAGGACGGAATTCAACAGCAAGGAGATGCTGATTTCATGGAAGAGCCCAGGATATCGGCTCCCCTGGGTCAGGGAGTCCGCTGCAAGTGTTTGGCCATATCCACAAATATCATTTAAATCTCTCAGTGGTGAAAAAACCAACTGCCCAGCTGATGGTCCTGTGATGTGCTTAATTTTCACTTTATGGGATGAAGCACCCAATCACTGCAATTGCCACTACCTCATGCATTGCATATCAGAACATTAAGGTGTCCAAGAAGCAGAATCACAGAATTTCCTAGATTGGAAAGGACCTTTAAAATCATCTAGTCCAGTCATTAACCAAACACTGAGAAGGCCTTGACTAAACCACATCCCTCAGCACTACATCTACATGGCTCTTAAATATCTCCAGGGATGGGGACTCAACCACCTCCCTGGGCAAGCCGTGAGCACAACACCCCTCAGAGAGTAGAACCCATGATGGGGAGTGACAACAGCTCTCCAGTGGTCCCATCACTTCATTTTTAACTGGGCTTGAGCCACCTGGTTGCTGCTTATGCAGAGATCAGCATGAAGTGAATGTTTGCATTTGCTAAAGCCCCATGTGCTGCGGTGAGGAGCGGGTTAATAAGCAGCTTACACACATTTTTCTCCTACCCTACAATCAAAGCAACAGCCTGTTTTTCAGCATGGATCTTCTCTTCCCACTCAAGAGGTCACAGATTGTCGGCCTTGTTTTAATGAGCTGTGTCCTGCAAATTTCACAGTCACTTCAAGTCTAATAAGGGAACCCACCGGGGTAGGGTTTTCAATTTGCTCCTCTTTCCTGG
>WEIS01037249.1:45175-57353 GCA_013389965.1 Todus mexicanus | reverse complement strand
ATCAGTAATAAGGAATAAAAAGGTCAGAAGGCCTCAGATTAAGGGAAAAATGGTAGGCAAGGATGCTCTCTTGCCAGCGTGCTGTTTGTTCTGACCCCAGGATCAGATCACCAGAGAGATGGAGAAGGCATTCTCATGGGGAGAAATCTCCATAAAATCAGCATGTATGCGGATGATCTGCTCTTAACTGTAATGAACCCAGAGTCATCTCTTACGTATGCGTTATTCATAATGGAACAGTTTGAAAAGTGGTCAGGCTTTAATCCTATTTTTAAAAACAGATGATTCAAAAGAAATAATTGAATTATTTTTTCTTTCCTGGCACAGCACAGTGATGATCCTTTAAGTGGCTACAAGATATTAAGTAGGAACGAATTTATACTATGACCCTAAGAGGCCATGCTGCAAATAAGCAAAACAGGTTCTTCCCCATCCGTCCTCTTAGCCCAACCAGATTCCCCCTCACTGCTGAGGGGAGCAGGAGAACAGAAGAGGCTCTGGGGCTGCCATTTCCCCTCTTGAAGAAGGGAGGTGAGGAAAGGACAGAGCTGAGGCTTCCTCTTCTCCAGCTTCTGTTGCCTGAGTGCTGGAGGAGAGAGAACTTCTTAGTAAAAGACACAAATCATGATCCAGGGCAAAAAGGGCTTAGGAACTTAAACCCTAATGGGTCCTATATAATTTTACAGTGCGTCCCTGAATATTCATACATTTTATCGGATGAACGAGATCAATTTCGCTCCAGGGGAATAAAAATAAAATTTCATATTTTCAAGTGTTTCATGTCAGAGGACCCCATAGATATCTTCCAGCCATCGGTATACTCCAAGAGATTGCTTTTGCACCTCTGATACAAGAGATGTTAGGAGATGGGGAAGGAAAAATGGGGGGTTGTTTTGATTTCTAATTATAACACTGCTGTTCCCCATGGCAAGAAAAGACTGAACCCTATCCTCTTCAAAACTTTCCTGAGATAACTTTCAAAGGACATCTTTGGCAGAAAGAACAGTGGCCTGGCTGGCCTCATGGCACACTGAAGAGAGCTACAGAGTAAGGTGTTGTACAGCCCAATTATTCAAAACCATCCTGCTGACCTCAGTGAAGATAAAGTCACTCACAGAACTGGTTTGGAGGCATCAAAATGCTCTGAAACTTTTGTCAAGAACTCAGAAAGCAGCATAAACACAACAGTAGCAGCTTCAACTGGTCTCTTACTAGGTTGACCTCGTCAGTTAACACCTCCTGGATGCTCTGAAGAGTAGCAGCACTGAAAGCTGGATGGATCCTGCTGGGAAAAATTCTGTTCTAGGACTCTCTTGTAAGGGTGGTAACCTTACATGACCCATGGGAATGAACAACAAAATCTCAGCCCACTCTGCTCATGGAAAGTGAAAGTATTGGTATGGAAATCTTCCTTTCTCCAACAAGAGAAGCAAATTTTTCCACCTGATAATAGGTCCACCTGGCACGGAAGCACAGTGAGTAATGCAGCTCTACAGAGAAAGCTACACCAGGGAGTGCTGGCTTGGCTGAGAGCCCTTGAGATATCTTCAGACAGCTCAGCTGCTATGCAGAGACTGCTCAATGGCATAACATGCCGTTCAGCTTACTGCCTTGTATGACTTGATCAAGCACACTGATGCAGCCACCTTTTAAATCTTTTTTACAATTAAAAATGAAAGAATATTCAGGCCTTCTCCTGTGAAGAGCTAAAATAAATATAGGCTATTTTTGTACCATTTCACAAACAGTCTCTAGAGTGTGATGCACTTGCAACATATCAACACTGCAATCTGTATTATTTCTAATTTTATAGTTTTAGAATTTCTACTTGAACTGTTCACTTAAAATACCACCAAGTGAGTCATTCTGAGTAATTTCTTTAAAATGTATAGCAACACTGGAGAAACTTTACATGTGCATCAGTGGGGAAGAGCTTCATCTGTGAATAGTAGCTGAGGGAAAGTAATTTCCCTTTAGTAGTATTCAATTCTTCCCCCAACCAAAACCTAAATTTCTGTTGTAGAAATCCCCAATGTCTTACAGAGTCAGATACCTGGAGAGACAGGTGACAGTTCACACCATGTGACACTATGTGTTTGAACCTCTGAAAATAGTATGTGGGGCCCCAGCTTAGACTTGAGGTCAGCATGACTAGTAGCACATGTTCAGCAAGACTAAAGCTGACTTCATAAAAGGCTGACATTTTCAGCAACACTGGCATATCTTCACACCCTACTTGCAGGTTTAGTATTAAGCATAATTTAGCTCTGCTTTTTAGCCATTTCTTCCCACTGTTCCCCTCAGAAAATTCACACTGAGAATTTTTGTCCTTGTGAACTTCTTGCTGTAAGGGGTTTTTTTCTGGTTTAGCCAAAATATGAACAAGAAAAATTAGATTGAAAAGACAGAGAAGTCAACAGCTGATACCTGAAATCATGGTCAGTGCTGTAGCTCTTGATGGTAAGAAACGCCGGCACCAAAATGGTATGCATATTAGGATACGGGGATGGGCTCCCCCTTTCTGCTGCTCTCTGTGAGCCATTGCAAAACATAACTGTGGGAGGAGGGAACTGGGGGGGATGTCTTCCAAAATTTCTTTGAGAGAAAATATTGCATAGAAAGTAGTTAAAGATTTTTAATTTTACAACGGCAGCTTCAAAAGCAGCTGCAGCAACCAGATGCAGTTTTGCAAATGTTACCAGTTTCAGTTATAGGAAGCTCATCTTCCTCCTTTCCTTATAAATGAGCAACCAAATGGAGGTGCCGACATTCCAGATTCTCGATCCCTCAAAACCTAAAATAATCCTACTACAAACCACACAGCACCTTGTAAAAACAGATGTGTCGAGATGTGGTTCAAACTTGCTACTTGGACTTGATATGAGTGAAGGCCTTCCGTAAGTTCACCCAAGGAACTGTGAACCTTCAACCAGGTCCTGATTTTCCCCAACCCCAACATCTTTGCTGCAGTTTTAAGAAAATCCCTAAGTAATATTTTTAGTGATATAAAACACAACAATAAATAGTCAAATTCATTAGTACTACTTGCTTATAAGAATAATGATTAACGGACAGACTCAATGTTACTGTGTTTCCCAGTGTTTTTTTTTTTTCTCAGTTTGAGATGACCCATTTGCAATGGGTCACTGAATACCATCTTTCAGTGCATGCTCTTGACATGCCTTTCACACAAAGTCTCCAAACACCTCATAAACATTAATAAATTAAGCCGCAAGAGCAATAATAATTTCAGCTTCACATTCACAGAACCTAAGTCTCAAAGTCTTCCTGAATATCTGTGGCAGATATAAAAAGGAAATTCAACCTTCCAATCACTTTGAATTATGTTTTGCTACTAGATCATGCAATCACACAGTCTAATTCAAGTTGGAAGAGACGTCAGCAAACCACCTTGTCCATCCGCCTCCTCATAGCAAGGCTAACTACTACTTAACAACAGGTTGCTCACGGCTTCAGCCAGTCAAGGCCTGAATAACCCCATGGAGGAGGATGCACCACTGCTCTGGACAACCTCTTCCACCACCCTCATGGGGATGGTATTTTTCCCTTGCCTCCAGTCAGCATCTCCCCTCATGCAACCTGTGGCCATTGCTCTGCCCTGTTGCTGAGCTCCTCTGAGAAGAGCCTGGCTCTGCCATCCATCCAGCTCCCCTCAGGCAGAAAAGCCTCCATCAGGGCTCGACTCAACTGCCTCTTCTTCATAATGAACAAACCCATTTCCTCAGCCTTTTCTCCTGTGCCATGACCACCTTGGTGGCTGCTCCTGGGCTCCCTCTCGTTGGTCAGTTTCTTTCTTGTCCTGGGGCCCTCAGTTGGGCACAGCTTCCCCTCCCTGGGAGACCCTTGAAAGTGGAGAGGTGAGACCCCTTTCCTGGACCTGCGGGCTGCACTCGAGTCAGCACAGAGCCCTGGAGTTGGTTGGCCACCTTTTCTGAAAGGGCGCACTGCTGACCAGTTCAGCTTGTTGTAAAGCAGCACCCAGGGCCTTTTTGGTAGAGGTGCCCCCAGGGAATCACACCCCAGCCTGTACTGGTGTGTGGCATTATACCAGTGCAGTGCTGGGAGTTTGTGTTTACTTTTGTTGGACTTTATTACATCTCTGTCAAGTTGTTCCTCCAACCATAAAGTCCCATCAGAAGAGCAGCTGTGCCCTCCAGCATATCAACCCTTTGGTTTCACCATAAACTTGGAGACAGTGCACTCTATCCCATCTATCAGGAGACTAGTGAAGAAGTTAAACAGTATTGACATCAGCAGAGGTAGCCACAAAATAGAACATAGCATGGACCACCTGATGCCTGCGACATGGCCATCCACCCTATAGTCTAGCCATCCACTCCATTTTTTCCTCAGGCTGATGACCAGGATACTACAGGAGACCATGTCAAAAGCCTTGCTAAAGTCAAAGCAGATAACATTTATTCTGCTTTTATAGTCAAAGACAGTAATTTATTCAGAGAAGGCAATCAGATTTGGCAGGCAAAATTTTCTCCTGTTCAGTCCATTCTGGCTAGATCCTAAAATACCTTCCATGAGCATCAGCACCATCACTCTACTTGAGACTAACTTGAGGTTAATGGGCCCACAGTTCTACTCTTCCTGATGATGGGTGTAACATTTGCCTTTCTCCAGGTATAAGGAACCTCCTCTAGCCACCCCAACCTTTCAATGATGACAGACAGCAACTTCAGGATGACACTAGCCAGGTCCATCACTGGCCTCCAGTATGTCCTGTCTGGTCACATGGACTAGCTTATTTAAATAGATCCTAACTCCATCCTCCCTTACTGTGGCTGCTATCTCTGTCACCCAAGTTTTACTTCTAGGAGACGACCTAGAAAGCTTGAGTGCAGATTCTAGCAGTACAGCCTGAGGCTTCCTGGACCAGTGGATCCACACTTTCCTTGGTTTTCCTTCTAATTTTTGGTGCTGATGCACTTGCAGTAGCCATTCTTGTTGTCCTGCTCATCCCTCACCAGTTTTGATTCCAGTCGAGCTTTGACCATCCTCATTCTGTGCTTACGTGCCAGGACTACACTTCTGTGCTGCTCTTTGGTAGCCTATCCCCTCTTCTACCTCCTGTCTGCTTCCTTTTTGTATTTAAGCTCATTCAGGGGCTCATCTGTCATCTCAAATTCTTATTACAGATTTTCCTCCTAATTTCTTTGAAATCATATACCCAGTGGCATAACACCCCTTCACTTCAAAGGAGCTAGAATTTTACCACCCTTCAGAAATTACTACTATCAACTCTGTCACCTTGATCAGATAATTCTGTTTCGCTGTCATCCTCTATTACAAATAGATGATTTCTGCTAGAAATTATTTGTTTGATGTAATTAAGTTGCACCTAAAAATACTACAGTTTAATACACAATTGTGTCTTGTGTCATCTTACAGCCACAGCCTCCCAAATATAACCTAAACAATACTAATTCACTGTGACAGCAGATAAAATCTTAGCCTTCCACACTGAATTTTAGCAACTGGAAAATGTTTTCCAACTGTCTTCAGCAGTACACGTGAAAATACAGTAATGCTATTTTCACTTCTCAGAACTCAAATAGATACATGCAGACTCTGTAAACTTCTTCCCAACATACCTGTAGAGAGTTGAAGGTTAAAGAGAGCACTATCCAAGAGAGTCGTTATAGAAAGCTTTAAATCACAGGAAACAGAAAATAATAGAATGTTATCCACATTTTTTATATGACATGGGAAATGTTTCATTTTATTTTTTTTAATTTCCTGGACAACACATTCATACTCAAATCCTAAACACTGTTTGCTGGAGTTTAAAGCACTGTAATATGGATAGGAAAACTGACAAACACAAAAACAGTGTGGCAGTAAACCTATGTTCCTGTTCAGGTACAGCTTTCACTAGGAAACATTTACACTGGTTTGTCATATACATTATTTAAGATGGTGGGCTTGGCAGTGTTCAGTTTATGGTTGAGCTCAGAACTGACCCTAAAAGTCTTTTTCAACCTAAATAAATCTATGATTCTATGATATGAACCATTTTAAAATGGTTATTTTCATATATTTAAAAAATTTGCTTGAAAGCAGAACTCAATGCATGCTAGATGAATCTCTCTTCTTTCACAATCCAATGTCAGTGAAAACTTGACGCATCTATTTCTCACTCTGCTCTCCATCCCTGTTGTCTTGCACCTCCTTCAATCTAAACTGCCCCTCACCCTGGTACACTCAGGTTCTAACTTTCCTTCAGAAACACCCCTAAGAGCATTTCTTTCAAAAAGCTCATTTCTTTCAAAAATCTTTCTAAACACCCCAAGACTCAAACCCAAATTCATGCTGTTTTGCTCACAATCTGAAGATGCTTTAGTTTCAAGAACAACCCCCTCACCTAGTGATTCTGAATTAACTCTTCCCTTTGCTGCTTCTCTTCTCACAGACCATTCCCTCCTCTTCCCCGAGAAATACGCAGCAATAATAACAGTATCTCCCACTCTTCTGTGATAAGAGCTTACATCCAGCTCTGTAATTCCTTCAAAGTTCCCTCCCCACTTTCTCACTTGGGATCACTTCTGGGTAAGTAGGTTTTTCCAACACCTTCACAAAGCCTATCACTGTTACTCTAGATCTTCAGATTTATCTTTGTCTCTCAAGTTGTCACTTCCCCAAGGCAAAGGCGATGTTTTCCCGCAAGTTCTCTTTAGCACTGATTATATCACACAGATAATTTTTAATTACCTTTCTGTTCAGAGCCACGCCATCTTCACAGTCCAGCACGGCACAATCTACATTTAGTGATGGGATTTTTCGTATCTTCTTTTCATCATCTGCAGGTACATACAGCACGGCTCGTCTGGGAACATACTTGTGAGATGATGCAAAGCGGTAACTAAGCTGAGGAACACCAGCTGGCAGAAGAGAACCCACCCTGTAAAGGACATTGTTGAAATTAGACTCTTGACCACAATGCTGCAAAGAATACTTGACCATATTTTAAGAGAAACGTTCCTACCTAGATAATGGCTAGTTTGGGGTTATTTATTTATTTATTTATTTTTCCCTTAGGAAGAGTCAAGGTAGGGATATATCAGCATTACAGTTAATTACAGTATAAAACTCCACGACTACTATGTTTAATAGAAGTTGCAGAATTAAACGCTCAGAACTGAAGAACTGCCAGGGCCGAGGTTATCCATGCAGCCTTAATTATGCTGCCCGTTCTGTGCACTATGGCAAGTATTAAACACAGAAAGGTGGCGGTTGGTTTTTGCTCTGTCATAGGGCTCCTCCACAGGATGGAGGCTGTGCTGGGAACTGATCAGGACTGCTTTAGGGAGGGAGCCGCTACCTGCCATGCTTGCTCCAGGAGCTGGACAGCATGCTGTGAATGAAGCAGGGGTGTTGGTTAAAGCAAACATGGGTTTGCGGAGTTGATTTTGCAATCTGAGCATTATAGCAACAAAGCTATTTGCATGTAAATTTTAAACAAGCAAAATGGATGGACAGGGAATCGAGGAAAACAAGAATGAAAACTCCATGTAATGTGGCACCTCACTAATCCCAACAATGTCCTCTCAGAAGCCTTCAAGACCTTCAGATCCACAGCACAGCTTTCTATCGACTATGCTCATAGATGCACCAGAACTGTCAGATTTGGCTGTGGTGGCTTTTAAAATTAAAAATGCTTTGTGCACCACATTTCAGTGCAGGTGGTGCCACATGGCTTGAGTGGGTGGTATCTCTATGGCCCTCAGGCATCAGGTTTGTGGTGATCTCCATCCTGGGGTGGTATTCCCAATGAGGGACCAGCAAACCTACATCAAGCATGACTTGGTTAGTGCACTTGGAGGTGGTGGGACTGCCGGGGGAGGCTGCCCTTGAGTGCGGTAGGGAGCTTGCTTTGTTCTATAATTACAAGTGTGGCAAAATAAATTGCAGAGGGTGCCACTGTGTTTCATGGCCTTCCAAAGAAAACCTCCTCACTTGCTCATGATCCTCCCCATTTCATGCTGTACCCCCAGGCCCATTCTGCTACATCAAAAATGAGGACAAAATAATACAATTTGCCTCCATACTCAGAGCACAAGTCATTTATGCCACAAAATAATCCTACCATATAACACCATTATGCATTATCATGTATATTATTCAGCACTTTGAATAATGTAAAGCTTTTCTAGCACCACGCTGAACATGTCATTATCGCATCATGTCAGGGACCCATGCATTTTCCTGTGCCCCTCTTAATAATGCTTCCTAAGTTGCTACACTTGGATGACACATGGCTACATGTGCAGGTGGGTTTTCTTCAAAGTGAACATGACTAACCCTCTCAAAGGCGTGGAAATGAATTCAGTCAATCTAAATCAGAGTCAATGTAGGGTGTTGTTGACAGACCACTACGGTAGTTGCCTTTCCAAGGTAATCCCATTGAAGAACACTCTGTTCCACTAGAGTGTGCACCCTAAAAGCTCAATATAATTATGTCTTAGGTTAAAAACACGAAGAAAGCTTTTATCACATTTTATCTCAATTGAATTTTATCTAAATTGAAAAGCACAACTATTCCACCACCTCCTCTGCAGTGTCTCTGCATGTCCTGGGTGGACCCACTTTACAAGCCCACAAAAACCCACTGCCAGGTTCTTCTTGGTAATGTTTAATTTAGCCTAAGAAATGGGGCAGGTTTGTCATTAAACAGAAACATGTTATTTTATTACAAGTGCCAGTGTCACCTTTGTTAATAAATCTTACTCATCTCTAACTATGACAGATTCAAGGCTTAGGTAGTGGACGTCCAGACGACATCTGGAGACATGCAACTGAGATCCACTGAGTCTCTCCCGAGCACCCTCTTTGCTCGTCTCCCACAGTCCACTTCATGTCCTCTGCTTCATGTTGAAGTGGGGACGGTAACACAATTTGTGGCTACTCAAGTGGCTGCTAGTTAAATCCGCTTAATCCCATTTTCTCGCGGTAGTACACTTTGGGAGAGCAACAAGGAGGTGGAAGAGTGGTTTATCTCAAATGGAAAGAGGAGGGTCTTTTTTTCAGTGTGACACAGAGGTCAGTAAAAAAGTCTGCAGTCCTTCACTAAACATATATGATGGGCCAAAGGTGAGTAGTTTCTATTCTCCTTCTCTGATGGTTTCAACCCTGTAGTTCCCAAATGCACAAAGGAGTCAAAGAGCTCAGCCCATTAATAGTTAACTCCAGCCTAGAGCCAAGTAGCCCCTTAACCATCAGTAATGACTGCCTCCCACCAACCCTCCAACCCAACAGAAACCCGCTAGACATGGCTAACACCACGATTTCAGAGCGTGCTGAGATGAGACATATTTCCCATCGCATGTTTCCCAGGATTTCTTCTGAGTTGCCACTGAACCAGGGGCTCCTTGACCATCTGGTTTCCCTCTCACTGCTGCAGGTCCTACAAAGGCAGCTCTGCTCTAAAGACCACACACAACGGCTTGTAGCATTGTGTAGGTAAAACCGTCACTACCTGCTGACCAGACTTAGTCAGGTGTCACCACTGAGGTCTGTGAACTTCTGTTTAGATGAGGGAGCAGTACGGCTTGCCCAGCAGACTGTCTGGCTCTGAAGAAGTGGTAGATTTAATCCATTAAACTATCATCACCTAATAGGCTTAATGTTAGAAATACTATTGCTTGGTGACTATTGTTACCTCCTCCTCAGCTAATCAACTTTGCGGCCACACGGACTCAAAGCACAGGTTTCTCATGACACAAATTACAATAAAATATACTGTCAGTGTGTCAAATTATTAGTCTCATGAAACATTTTAGCAAGTTGAAGAAGCAATACTTTTTTCAAGAAGTATGGCCAGAAAAAAAAGAATGTACGGGAGGAACTGGTGTCAGTGCACCAACACAACATCTGTCTCCTTTCAAAACAAAGAGCTCTAGAAATGTACATGTAAAATAAGAAT
Organism: Todus mexicanus; assembly: GCA_013389965.1. Taxonomy (NCBI): domain Eukaryota; kingdom Metazoa; phylum Chordata; class Aves; order Coraciiformes; family Todidae; genus Todus; species Todus mexicanus. Next base: position 47,401 of record WEIS01037249.1, on the reverse strand, counting down.
TTTCAAAAAGTATGCTTAGCTGTGAAGGCATTAAATGTTTTCATGTGCTATTACTTTGACATATATATTCTTTAAAAATAATCTTCTGTTCATACTGTGTATTTTCCTTGCATAGTCATATTTTATATTCTACAATACAATGAAATGTAGAGGAAGAAGTGGATTTATTACAAAATCTATTTGCCTATAGACCTTTTTTAAACAGTGGCAAGGCCCAGGGTGCTATGCTTATGAGCAGTTAGCTGCGCTGGTAGGAAGCACTATGCTGATTATCTCGACTTGTGTTATTTTGATAGAATAAAAATATCCCCATTAGTTACTTTTTTAGGACAAAAACCCTCGCACACCAATGCAATCTCAATTATATTGCTAACTCCATGCCATAAAGAGGAAGAAAATCTTACATATGTTTCCTGACTGCAAGTATTTTAATGATTCAAACTCATCTTGACTATGCATTAAACTAAACACATGGACATAAGCCAAGTAAATTTGCTAAGACAATGTTTCTTCCTTTAAGCACTGTAAGTTAAAACAAGGACTAGGCTATTGGGTAATGCTCATTAAATTGCTTTACAGCAGAATATTTTCATTCATAGCATCTAGCAGCACGCTGATTGCCCTTGGGTCTTGGAAATGAAACTAAATTTCTTCAGCAAACATAACACTCTACTAAAGTCTTCATCAAATATGTAAAAGTAGCTGGCAAGTTAAAGTTGCTCACGATCCTCTGAGAACCATTTCACCCAAGAGCAAATAGTTCATCCTCAGGAAGGAGGAAACAAAACCTTTTTGGTTACTGAGAGACATTGCACTTTGCAATGGCAGCCATACAGTGTGGCTGCAAGCAGTGAAATTACCCCAAATAATACACATTTCCCTGCTGTAAACTGCATTTTCACATTCCAGTGTTGCTCATACTCACATACATACTTAACTACATACACCTGCACACTCTCATCGGAGCCAACAATGTATAGCTCATAAAGAAAAGTACTCCCACAAGTGATTTTCAGGCTCAGCACTTTAACCTGCATCTCTATTCCCTTTTCATTTGATAGATCAAATCATCCCTGCAATAGATGCCACACCATGATCTGCCTAATGCATGGAAAAATATCCATTGCTCGACAGGCCAAATCTCCCCTTCCACAATCTTTGGCACAGTGTTGGCAAGCATTTCCAAAGAACATGTTTAGGTGTTTGAAGAAAACCATTAAAAAAGCTGGACAATTTCCACAGTGTGTATTTCCGAGCTGTATGCATGAAGCTGCACGTTGACCACAATCCTGGATATCTGTGGTGATGTGGCAGAAAGAGAGAAGTGACCCAGGACCTAAGACTCCACTGAACACAAGGCAGCTAACGTAGCAAAATCTCCTACGAATTATTTCTGTTTGCAAAAACCCTGAGTAAATATAATTATTTTCCTATGTCAAATTTACTAGGGAGTAGCTCACAGTTACACACAAATAATCTGCCAAAGACAAAGGAAACTTCTACGAAATGACAAAGCCCTGCAATTTGCATAGTAATTCTTTCTAATTAAGAAAAGAAGATATAAGTTGTTTGTTATAAACATCAGCAGGCCTTGTGCAAATACGAAGGGCTCACAGCCGAGTTGAGTATTTGTCGAATCAAAGCGACTCGCCAGAGAGTTTTATTGGTACAGCTGCGGCGCATGCATTTTATCACACATGCTAATAATCCTGGTTATGGCACTAACATTTTAATCATTTGTTCTCTGGGCTTGTTTCTCAAACAATTAGCACTAATGAATGGCCAAAATACCTCGGATCATATATGTCTAATTGCAGTCAAGAGCGGTTATTGTCCGCATGTACATTTCAATTCACCTCTGGGGATAATGTTTGTTAATTGTATTTCTTTATATAGCAAGTGAAAAAAGGCTGTTCACTCAAAAAGGGACTAAGTGTTCTCTTCTTTCCCTTTGTTCCCACAAGAAGCTAAAGTCACTTCAAGAGGCACTTAATCCCATCATCCATGGTTACAATTGCCTTACAGCATCAATCAAAAAGAATCTGAAGTAAAATGATGCAGCTATATTGTGTAATTAAAAGCAATTCAGGTAGTTATTGCTTGGGGCATTTTCCAGGTCCAAATACTTAAAATGGCACTGTGGGGATGCTAAATACTGTAGTGTTTTAAATTTGGTCAACTACAATATCTCACAGAGAAAGGGGAGGAATATGCAAAAAAAAAAAT
>WEIS01037249.1:0-45156 GCA_013389965.1 Todus mexicanus | reverse complement strand
GCAAAAAAAAAAATCTCCTAGTGTGTATTGTAAAGCGAAAGAAAAGAGGAGGAACAGCTAACGTTTGAAGTGACAAAATCTACAAGTCTCCATATAAAAGGGAAATAAAAATATCAAAAAGAGAGAAAAGGAGAGGAAAAAGAAAAGGATGGCAGTTTTCAAGGAAAAGAAATTCTCTGCAATTGTTAAAAAGTTAACATGTGAAAAAATGCTAACATTTCCTCGCATGGAAAACAAAAGCTCATGTCACAAGCTTCACCATCAGAATACGGGTCCCTGAAATTTCAGCGCTTTCCTAGTAGAAAGAAATCCGGGGTAAACTGAGCACTTCTTTGGGAAAAAAAAAAAAAAGAAAAGAAAAAAATACAAAAAATACTTAGGTTAAAAGAGAAGAGCTATGATATTTACTTCTGAATAAAGCCAGAACTTTGGGAAGGTACTTAACCTGACAACTGCCACTAACTCTGATCCAATTATGCTAAAATTAAAACTGAGGGGTTATCAACATATCAAACACTCTGCTTTACATTTTGATTTCTTCCTTTGTTCCAGACCCACTAAGGTCATTTCCCTGACCTTCCAAAAACTAATTAAGAAACTCCCCAAACCTAACCTCTTGCCAGGGCAGGCAGAAGCCACCAGCTCTACGGTTTGAGATCTTTTGACAAGCAGCTTTGCTTCCCAGGCAAAGTGCCCTGGAAGAGGCTTTGTCTGATTTTAAACTAGTAAGGCTGATAAGATCCCGCACTGATGTAACATGGAGATTAATTTCCCTGAAGCTGATGGGAGAGTTACACAGGTATACATTAAATGGGCCCCCGTCCCTCAAGTTTGACGAAGGTGCAAGAATAAACCGTAAGACTTTCACAGCATCCTCAGGGAGACGGTGGACTGCACCCTACTGCGGGGACTCAGTGCAGGGGGCTGAAGAAGAGCTCACAAAAACTCAGCGAATTAAGAAATTTAACCCACATAACAACCAGCTTGGGATATCAAAAGGGACAGATTGGAGGGGGTGGCTCCCCAGAGAGCAGTTGCCTGCTGGAAAAACTGCAGCGGGAAGAAATGAAAAAGGGGCTTCTAAGTGACCTTTTGCAAGCACTTGCTCCAACTGATCAGGACACATCACACTATAGCCAAAAAAACAGAGAAGGGAACGAAATGGGGCAGGAGAGCCCCACTGGTAAAAAAAAATAAATCACAAAGCAGCGAAGTGTGAGCGGAAGACAGCACTTTGGGGTTTAAATGGAAACTGAGTACCAAATCGAAAGTTGCTGGCAAGTCATTTTAGGAAAAATATGTATCTTTGGCTGCTATTTGTAATTTTTTCTTATCTCCAGTAAATCAATGTAAGTCATATAACGGGACACCAGAGAAGAGACTGAATACAAACCAGGAACTTACTGACAAAGGCTTAAAATCACAGACCCCTAAGCCATAAAATGATAAAAGGCTATCATAGGTTAAATAGTTAACTAAACTTTCTCCTCCCACCAGCACTAAGCGTAAAAAAAAAAAAAAAAAAAAAGAGACCTTTTATTTACCCCACCACGTTCTTTCAACTACATTTGACCCTGTTGTTTTGGTTCACTCCAAGCTCCACCATGCCTTGAACTGCTTTGACTGAAGATCAGGGTTTTTTGGTTTTTTTTCCTTCTCAATTCAAAACGCCCAAATTAGACAGCAAGGATAAAAACCAAATAAACAAATAAAATAAAAGGACCACTGGTTTCTCACCCTGCTAACGTCTCCTATTTTCCTGGCAGCAAAAATAGTCCGTTTGTGAGGAAGCGGAGAGTGCTACGGTTCTTCAGTTTATTAAGGGAATTTTTAAAGAGATTTAAATAATGGCTCAGAGTGACAAGGGCTGCTGCTTCCTACTAATGGCAACAGGCTGCTTCTCGCGGGCAGCCTGTGTGTGTGTGTTTGCTATCATCCAAGGTTAATTGGTGTCCTGTCTTGGGGAGCTTTAACATACGTGACATACAGGCAAGGGTTCGCTCCCTTCCTTACGGCATGGATAACTCTGAATAACTCGTCAAGTCCATAAAGTATTCCTGGGCTGAGCTGTGCCTCACATTGCTTTTACCATTAGCAAAGTTTCTGGCTCCTTGGGATGCTTTCTGCTGCTTGATCAAACCCACATCACTGCAGGGCAATGGAAAAGCATTCTGTTTGTTTGCAACGCGTTTGCTTTGCCACATTAACCAAAGGAATGTGTAGTTAAGATAACAATTAATTTCCCTGTTTTCCTAAATATAACGATATATAAATAAGCAAACCCACTATATGTAAACTGTTCTCAAGTTTTTATTTCTACAATTAAATTTAAAGTGTTTTCTCATTGTTTCTACACTGCACTTAAAAAATCTACAACACTGCAAAGAAATTTTGTAAAATTTTGTTCAGCTAAAGGTTTTCTCAACAGAAGTTCTTGCATTACTTATTTTTTACAGAATTGCAACTAGCAGCTGTGACGGAAAGTTACAAGACATTTTAAATAACAAAACCATCCCACAATAAAGATGAAGATTCAATACCATATCAAGAGGTTTAGAAAGGACTACGCAGAAAATTAGCTTTTTTAAAGATGTACATGAGAAGTAAGACGAGATTACTTTGGATGTGTGACATCCATGTATGATTTGATTTGTTTTATCACTGTTGTGTACAAACCAATATGCACCAAGTGTACTCAGGGCTGTGCAACACAAAGGAAAACACATGGCTTCTGGGACCAAGCATCTTCCAGTTCAGAAGGATTAGGCACATATCACCAACAAGCTGTCCTGGAGCATCCCATGCTAAACTCTGTCTTAGGAAGTGACTATATAAAATCTGTAATGATTGCACTTAGATCCATGTTGATGGCCTCTGCAGAAAAGTTGAGCTTCGAGGAGATTCTTTATATTACAGCAAAACCATGCTTGCCTCTTTGAATTCCCCCCTCAGGCTCATCATGGGGCACTTCGCTTCCTACTATTTCTCCCTCAATATTTTCGTATATACTGACTCTGCACCCACCCAGGTGTCTCTATGTCCATATACACAAAATTTGATAACAGTGTTTGGATAGAATTTCTTTTCTCTCTGAACATGTTTTTCCCCTCTTCTCCTCTCTTCCCTCTGCGCTGTTGCCCGCACCAGGATACAGGGAGCATCTCGACCACTGAGCTCTTGCAGCTCCCACCATTGGTCCAGCTGTGTGCGTGTTGGCTAAATGCTGCAAGGTCAAGAGCGAGACCAGGATTCGAAAATTCAGCGCTAATTACTGTGATTATAGTCCGAGTCCCAGACAGCCAAAGCCTCCCGAGCAGTTTAGGAGTGGGGCTGCTAATGAGTTATATGTAAAATAAGAACCAGGCACTTGATAAAGTCAGAATCAATAAAGTGCCATTCCTGCCTGTTAAATGACCTTACTATAACACAGAGCCACTATGTTCACCAGAGCTCACGCAGGTTAGATATTCATATCTGCACAGCGTGAGAGAAAAGGAAATCAGTGCAGTCCTCAAAAACATTGGTTTGATTTACATCTGAGTTAAAAAACCCCAAACCCTACACTAAAAAAATGCCTAACAATATTTAGCAGAAGGAAATTAATCAATTTCTGGTGCTGCAGAAGTCAAGAGAATGAAGAAATTTGTCATCCATTTTGGGTCTTTCAGAATTTTGTGGGGTTTTTTAATGACAAATTGTCATCCTTGTAATTTTGGTTGCAGTGGGGATATTTTACAAACTGAGTTTCCCTTCATACTTCTCAGAATTTTTCACTAAATATGCAATATTTTATCTCGATTCGTAACTTACAGCAGTCAAAGCACAAGCAGTTCGATGATTCCTGTACATAGAAATGTATGGAAATTATGCTACTAAACAAAGCACAGACATTTTTACTACTTAGGCGAAACAAAACAATATTGCAGACTTCTCTGCATTTTGAGATTGTTTCTGTAAATCCACTCGAGCATGTGCTTAGCCCTGAGAAATCAAAAGGACTAGTCAAACACTTAAAATTAACCATGTGCTTAAGTGCCTGCAGGACTGGGGATTAATTTTGGATTATGAAACTGTTCCATTTCCATGTGTTCTTAGGCTATACATGGGCCAACCTACTCTTTTCAGCTTTTGGCACAGAGACTTGTGCAAAATTGAGACTTAGATGCAGGCAGATGCAACCCAGCTGGTGAATATCTTTTAAACCATATAAAGATGCTCAATCTCAGTTGGGGAAAAGAAAAAAATAATGTCATTTTCAGAATGAGATTAAAAGCAAAATATGATTTATGTTTAGCCCAACACTGTTTTGTAAAAGAATTATTAAGTAGAAGAATTACTGTGTAGAAGTATTATTTTGTATTAAACAGAACTTTTCCAGAATGGTTTCTGTGCTGAATAACTGAGCAGTGAAGAACAATTTAGCAAGCAATTAGTAAATATGAAACTGCTAAAGAACAGAACTATAAAACTAAAATGCACTGCAATTACATAAAAAACCAACCCTTGTAATTACATCAAAGCTGATGCAGTATGACAGAAAAAAAAAGAACGAATGCACAATGCTATTAGTTCAGCAGCAAGTGTAGCTACACTAATTGAAAAGGAACTGCTCTCTGCTTTTGAATACAAGCCTGGTGAAAATTTAAAAATACTTCCTAAAGGGAAGATAAAGAAGAACGCTCGCAAATCCCGCAATGCTCCAGGCAACTCTTAACTTTATAAATGTCTACAGGCAGAAATATAAGCCTGCAGTATGGCTCAGGATGGCACAAACAAGCATCTGTGTTTATTTTTTAACTAGTCAGATTTATAAGAGCAATGAAATCCCTACATAAGCATTTTATATTGACCTGATATGGACTTACTGTTTTAACCAGCTTTTTAACTAACTCCACAAGTTAATAAAGGCAACTACAAGAATCCTTACTGCCTATACATTAAGATAAGAAAAACATTCGTTAAGCAATATCCAGACTGTTTTAATTACAGGAATATCACTCTTATTTGTAGTATAATGTTCGTTAAGTACAGTATAACATTTTCTTAAAATGCCCCAGAGGCAGTTAAACTCTTGATTAGCTATAAAAAAAAAATCTCCTTTAACTTCAATCACAGGAGCTAATGCCTACTGCAATGAAATTCCAGTACTTTTAATCATACAAAAATGTTATATATAAATCTTATTAACCACAAAAACATTATATAAGATCAAATGAATTTTCTGTGCCGCTATCATTACTCGAAGTCAGCAAAATGTAGGAATTTTTCTATGATGGTTGTGGTAGTAACAGTTATAAACCCAGCCCTATTTCCTTTGAGAATGAAATAAGCTGAAAATCAGATCTTATTTTATTAATTTCAAAAGATGGCAAGGAATGCCCCAAAATTCTGACTTGTATATTTTCACACCTTTAACTATGTCCCGGTTCAATTATCCCAAGTTAAAACATACAAAACTAGTAGCAGTGGTGGGATTAAACAACCTTATGGAGACAACAGGATTTTCTTGATCTCCAGTAAATAAACACCTGGCAAAGCTTTATTATCCAATAATACAATTTTCTTTTTATTCTGCCTTTTTCAGTATGTTACAAGAATTAACATTATTACTGCTTTTTTACAGATGGCAATGAAACACCTACATTTTCTTCAGTATTTATCCTGCATCTGCCATAAATCTTTGGAAAAAAACCCCTATTTCTTCGTTGTTTGCTAACAACATCAAGAATTCAAAAAATCATGAAGAACTTGATGCGTTAAGAATTGCAACATTTTTAAAGTGCACAATGAAATATTATTTTNACTTTGCCGTGCAGGCAAGCTCAAAGACCGTAAAGGTGCCAGACTTACCAGGGCAGATAATATGAATGTGTCATGGAGGAGCAATTTTTGCCAAGGGACACATTTTAATGCTAAATGCAGAATCCTGCCATAGAAAACCCCATTTCTAAGCTACTTTTACAATTTAATTATCTAAACGTTTTTACAGAACTCTTCAGATCAGCTTTGCCACATCCCAGGGCATTTAGAAACTGGTCATAAAAGCATGTCCCCAGGTCCCCACTGCAGATCCTCCACCTAGTAAGACCCAGTCCATTGGATGGTCAGTCAGTCACCAATGTAGCCACTTAAAAAATCATCATCATCAGGAGTGGAAGGGAGACAGGGTGAAAAATCAACATCTCTGAAAAACAATATGATTTTATTTTCATTTTTAAAAAAAAGTCTTTTGGGGCACAGAGAGCACCTGACAGGCCTTGCTCTGTGCAAGTGCAAGTACAAGTGCAAGTGCTCTTATTACATGCTCTGTGGGAGTTTCTTATCTGTATTTCCCAGGTGAGATTACTTGTTTGGCTGTGGTTGCTATAGCATATATTTACTGTGGCCAGTGAACACACAAAAAAGCCAACTAAAACATAGGTAAAGCTCAAGAGTCAAAGCTGCTGTCCTCTCCAACAGCCTTGCTTTGCAGAATGCCCCTTTTCCCAAAACAGTTTAGTTTCGTTAAATGTGGATTTCCTACCTCATTGCATCGCAACACACATCATCATCGTCATCATCATCATCATCGGCCCCTCTCCCTTAAAACCAAATATGAGAAAACAGCCCTGTCCATAATGGTTGCCTAGTGAGGAGGGAAGAGTTGGACATGGCTGAGAGGGAGGGAAAGGCAGGAAAAGGAGTCACTGAGCACACAGTTTAAGAGTGAGGATTTCTTCCTCTAAATTCTTGACACAGAGCGTGTGAAGGACTAAAATATACTGCCTCCTTTGCAACCTGCACAAATAAAGAAAATGGCTTTTAGTTCAGAATGATGATATATAATAGATAAGGAGAAGTCCTGGATTACATGAAAATAAATCTACAATGAGAAACAGGCTTAAGTCTACTTCTATATAACAGTTTCTATGACGTTTGAAAGAGCAGCCGTGTTTCTCAAAGTGTTATAGCACTCCACGTCTGTATAAACATGGAACAACATACAGACTCTTTGAACTCATTGATATATCATCTTGTGGAAAAAAAAAACCCTCTCTGTGAAAATATGTACAGGCATATTTTGATTTTCCTTTAAAAGTCTTCTTTAACAACCTCTGTCACAAATACATGTTCAGACTTAAGGAAATGAGATAATGAGGTGACATATGTCTTTTATCCTGTACTGAATAAAGAAAAAAAAATTATTCCATTACTGTATCTGACTACCTTTTTTTTTTTTTTGGTGCATGTATCATTTTAGATATACTTTAGTACAAATGTGAAATAATATTGTTGAGATATGTTTTAATTCTGCGGAGTATGTCTGTACTCTACTCATATTAAGAAACAAAATGCCTCTCTCAAAGTCAAGATTATATATAAGGAATTTTGATGGCTCAAAGCATCATCTTTAGTCTCACGTTGCCCCTTGTTTGTCATCATCTGTTTTCTTGCTGATAGGAAGAATGTCATGAACATTTCAATTCTTATCTTCCTGCATAACAGTTTAGTTGAGCTAATGTCTCAGGAACGGCAAGATTTGTTGTCAGAGATTAGCATTAGATGTGCTGGCAAAAAATTGTGGCATATCCACTCTCTTCTCCAGAGCGAGTCCACCAGGCAAAGCCTTTCCTCCTTTTCTCAGTTATTTGAGTTTAAAAGAGAAAACGCAAAATAATAACTTCACCAGCCCTGGGTGCAAGCCAGAACAAAAAATTACTTCTTAGAAGTCTCTTGAAAACAGCACAAATACATAAGTATCAGTAAACCTAGTAACTGCCTTCCTGACAACCTGAGACACTGCACAAACAGTACAATATCCCACTATTAAAGGTAAGGTTTGTGGTGGTTTGCAACCACAATAGCCAGAAGTGAACATTTACTTACAAATGTGCACGATTGTGTTTATGTATTTATATGCCTGTATATATATCTACATATACAATTTATTTATTTATGCAGATACAAATGTGCATATACGTACACATGTATGCATACAAAAAGACACAATGTGGCACAGTGCAACAGTGGCATGTAATGATGGAAAGTGGCAAAAAGAATTATCTTCCGTAAATCCAGGAAATAAGAAAACTGTTTTTTCTGCAACTTTTTGTCTCAAATATTCCTCAATACTTTGCTGGAATAAACTGCCTTTTCCTGCATCTCCAGCAATGGCAGTAGAGTGGGAATTCTCCAAGGAAATATTAAGCCTCCCTGAGATTCCATGTTCACTAGACTGAAGGTTGTTTCACCATCAGTTAACGATGATTGTGCTTTGCTTTTGCAATGCTTGTGGTCTTTGCATCACACGCTTTGCATCCACACCCTGTGGACAACCCGAATATCTTGCAAGTACAGGTGTGATCCTGCAGATTTACAGCTGCTGTAGACTGAAGACCAGTCTCAGAGAGCCAGAGCAGCTCTGCCCCTAACATTACTGCTTTCTGTCTTTGCCAAATCCCTGTCAGAGAAAAGCAAGCCACCAGGTATTTCACACAGCTGACACACATGCCTTTTTATCTTTTGGAGCTCATTTTTAGCCATAAGAATGTAAGAAGACAATCTCCGTCCTTGTCCTCTGCTCAGATTATTTTGGAGGGCAAGGGGGGAATTTAGAGGCTGTTTCATCAATTAGTACTGTATGTTAAGAGGTAGGAAGAAATCATTTTTTGCTTAGCTACTTACAGTTGTAGCCAAAGGCATCAAACTGCATTGCAAAGGTGTGTGTGTGGAGTAACTCATTTCTTTCTTCCCTTTGGAGGAGCAGGAGGACAAGGGTGGGCATTGCCTTACCGTGATGATCTCAGGGGTCTTTTCCAAACTAAATGGTTCTATGAGCTGTTCTACACACCGCCCCCACAGCTGCATGGTTCCTGTGCCCAGGCTGGGCTGTGCAAACTACAGCTGAGCCCTCCGCAAAACAGACCCAAGTCCCCCGTGGAAACAGTGAAGAGAGGCATGTTGCTGGGAAGACTTCCATGCTCATCTTAGATACCTGAACCTGAATGGATATCTATTTAGGCTGGTTTGTATAGCTTTGGAATAACTGTAAGGTAATCATCACCACTGTCAGTGCTTGTGCTGTGTTTAAATAATTTCTTTCACTGCATATTACAACTACTTCTTCAGAAGAAATTTGCTGTCCATTGCTGGACATTCACGATTCTCTACAACATAAATTCCAGCATTCAGCATGCTCAAAGGAAAAATAAAACCTGGTGCAATCTGGTCTGAAACCCTGCTCTTCCTTTCAATGTGAATGCAGTTATGTTTTGGTGTCTTTTAAACATAAGCTGCCTCTGTTCCTGTCCTAAGCAGATATAACGTAAACTGTTTTCCCACCATGATAACAGTCATGCCTGCTACCTTGAGCATTTCAAGGATGTTGCTAGATTTCAATCCTCAAAAAGGATATTATAAATATTACTAGGTATGTTTATTCATACCTCTAGAGCTTACATTAGTTTGAAGAATAAATACCCAGCAGTTAAGTTTTATGTGATTTTAGATATACTAGTCTTAAAATATTCTCGTTTATTATTTTCCAACCTCTGCGGAAATGCTGCCTATTATGAACAAAGTGATCAGAAGATAGGTTCTAGACCAGGATGAATTGAATAATGGAGAAGTGAAGATACAAGAGCCTGGAGAGACAAATGAGGCTTCGGGTGGCTGCACTATGTTGATTACTCTGTTATTCAATGAGATGTGTACGTCTTGATTCAAAATACACTTTTATTTCTCTATATAACTTTTCCATTGCTCAGAAAGCAGCAGCCAAAAAATCAACATTTAACTTGGCACAAGGAGTATTAGCATGTCTTTCAGTGCAGGGAAGATGGAGGACTTCGGTAAGGATGCTCATGCGTGAGGACCAGTAAGGAAGAAGATTAAAAGGCATCTACAGGAGAAAGAGAATAAAAGGGTAATTGTAGGCTGCAAGAAGCCGAGTCTGGCAGAGGGATGAGGTGAGGGAAAACACAGGACCTGGGTAGTGTAGACATGAAATCTGAAGCCAGCAACATAAAACATTAACTTGGTCTAGGTGGTCCTGCTCCGGTATGGGGATTGGACTAGATGATCTTTTGAGGTCCCTTCCAATCCCTAACAATCTGTGTGATTCTGTGTGTGTGAACAGGCAGCTCTCTAGGCGAGTCAAAGCAAGAGAAGCAATCCTGGGCAGCCAGCATGCAGCAAGGCAGGGTGGCCCAGGTGACCAGGAGAGAAGTGACAAATGCATAGGGTCTCAGTGAGATGTGGGCACCAAAGGGCAGAATGGGTTTTGTTAAAGTCATGAGGCAGACAGTGCCAGATTGTGACTCTAATAGAGACACCATGGGAGCAGACCAGGGAGTACTAGGTAGGACTGGGGGAGAGATGCACTAGGGCAGGAGGTCAGAATGTGAAATAGAAACCAAATGACCAACTAGGGATGCAAAAAGGGCATTCACTTAGCTAGACAAAAACAAGGTCAAAAACAAGATTAAAAGAATAAGGTGAGGATGTAATTTAAAAAAAAAAAAAAAAGACAAGGCGAGAGGAGATTTTGGTGAGAGAAGCATCAATGAAAAGCAGGGACTGAGGAATCTTGACACAGCATCAGACAGAAAATGTATTAACTCAGGGCACCCAACTGCATAACTTGAGGAAAATAAGGGTAGCCTGACATAAGTCTTTGAGGTGACGCAGTGGAAAGGGGAGTCAAGGACAGGGAGTACAGGGGAGAAGAAGGAAGCAAAAAGGAGACAGTAAAGCTTGATTCAGCCAAGCAGCTGAGCACAACGCGAAGAGCCTGAGCATTCTAATAATACCACTTGACTAAGCACCTTCCTAAATCAGGTCCTGGCTCAGAAGCCTTCCAGTCAAAGACTAGGGAAGAAGCTGTATACATCAGGCAGAAAAAATGGTGGTTCAGCACACAGAATGGAAATGAAATGGGAACTTTGACGCTGACCACAGAAGAAGCTCTAAAATCCTCTGTGACTTGTCACCTTACTTCACAGAGAAAGCTGAAAAATGCTTTTACTTACTCTACACACTGATTTCCCACACACAAGTGATCATTTTAATTTAGGCCTCTACATTGTCTTGCCAGCACTTAACATTGCATAAAAAGAAAGTAACTTCAGCTCCCTGTGATGCAGGGCGAATGACTGAACTTCCCTTCAGTAGCCAGAACTGCATCCATTAAATGTGTGAAATGCTAAAGGTAACAGTGTCCAACAACAGAAAATGAGACAAAAGGAATTTAGACCAACCTTGGGAACCAGTATGCCAAAATTATGGGTGGATGCTAGGGGAAAAGGACAATTAATACAGGGACAGATGGCTAAGCAAAAACAAAAGCCATTATCTAAAACCTGGCTAAGGAAAGCTTAGCAACTGATTGTTTAACAGAAGCAATTAAAGAACTCAATTAAATATAGTGCTATCAATAGTTTGGATTCTAAGGAATAAGAAAATGGAGGACTTGCCGCCATGTGTGGCAGTGTTAAATACATGCTGCGCTCACATTAAATATCAAGGTGCACGTGTTTCATACAACATGAGTATTTCTCATCCCTGTTAGAAGGTGGATTAAAAAATGCAAAGAAACTCTAGAATAATAGCAAAAGCTTTAGTGACTTGTCAAGCCTTCGAAAACCGTAACAGGGTTCTGCGAGCTGTCTGCTGCTCAGGAGATCTTGCTGAAGTCCAACAGTCCTCTCCCCTCTTGGTTCCTCCCCACAAGACATGCACACATAGTCCTGGAAAACTACACTTGGATGAGAAGACCAGTGCTTTGGCCGTGTCTCCACAGTGGTGAAGGGTTACTCAAGAACAGCAGCAGCATTTTCTGAAGGTGTCCCAGCTGCGCCACCTCAGCTGACGGCCACTATGAAAGAAGACTTGGGAGAAAAGTGTGGGAAGCAGCTGAAGTGGCACGAGAGAGAAAAGTGTTAGACATGCTTAGCATCGTGCCAGGATAAAGACCTGCAACCTTTGGCAAATCTTAGCAGAGGAAGGGTGCAGCACAGGCCAGTTTGGCTCTGACAGCCTGGTGGCATCATGTCGAGTCCTGGGCGTCCTGCAATGCTCTCTGCCATGAAGCACATGTAAAGTTGCATCTCATCAGTGCTGAGAGCGGGCAGGCATATTGCAGATAAATCATCCTGCCCCATATGCTGGAGAATTAACTCCAAATAAAAGTCTGCATCTCTGCCTGCAGCCTCAGTGCAAACTTTGCTCTCTCAGGGCTGCGTGGCACAAAAAGTTGCACAGGTCATGAAAAAGTAGCCTTCCATCAGCTCTATACCACACAGAATGATGGCTAAGCCTGTCTGTCATCACTGGCTCGTACGAACAGTTTGAACCAACAGGCATTATTCAGACAAGCCAGCAAATGTACTTCATTTTCTATACTTTCTCAGTACTTCAGTTATTTTAGTAACTAGTTAGTTACTAAACACACACTGTTTCAATGTATCATACCTCTGTGATGGCATCATGAGTTTGCAATAAAAGTTTCTTTAAGAAAAGAAACAGCTTCTTAATTTTTTTATTAGAAAAATGTTAATAATTACAGGAACACTGACAGTGTTGCTATAGTTACGATTATATCAGGCTTTCACTTACAACTCCTCGTTTTCAAGGGTCAATAACTCAGTTGTCAAAAATCCCACTGGGCAGAAACCTGACACACATCTTAGACATACATTAAACAAATGTATAAATAAAAATCAGCTGTTTTGCACTTGTGAACATTTTGATTCAAATCAATCTTTCCAGCTGATCTTTCAAGCATCTGACAGTAGGTTTGGGGGTTTCTTAAACATACTTTTTGGCAGGCTGATAGCCTTTTAGGTGCCTCAGTGTTTTTGGCTGCCGCCACAGGGAAAGGAAGAAGAACCACCGCTTTCTCCTCCAGCCATCTCATCCCCCCCAAGAAAGGAAGCAATTCTGGATGTGCCCACTATGCTCCCAACAAAACTTCCCCAGGATTTTTTAGGCACAAAAGCCTCACGCGCATGTGCAGCAGCTGGATTACCACAATAGACCATAACGGCCCTAAGAGCCGTTACGGTATATCAAGTGAGTAAACCGAAAACTAAGAAGGATTTACACAATGACCATAGTGGCTCCCTGGGAGCCGTTACGGTCTATCAGGTCAAAAATCCACTTTTTAAAGAGCGCCTAAATATGTGTATACCCAACAGGGCCTTGAGTCTCCGGAGCGACTATCACACACGTTTTCAAAATGAGCCAGGGAAAAGAAGGGAGATTACACCAAACAAGGTAAAGAGAAATTTTTTACAATGAATAAAAGACGTATCATGCAAATTTTAAAGGCCTATATTTAAAGGGAAAAAAGTGCATGTTTAGTTGAGAAATAGGATGTGACACGATTTTTTCATTGTTTAAACAGGTATTACAAAAAAAAAAAAAAAAGACAATTACATGGAACAGAAAATTTTCCACCAAACCCAATCACTTTTTTAAAATAAAAGTTAGGTTTCACAGTATAGAAATGAAGCAATCGCAGCTGGATTCTGAGTTAGTTCTGGTGCATTTCGAATCTCTAGCCACGGCACATGTTAGTAGCACAACTCGACTTTGCCTTTCTTTACTTCTCTCCCATTGTATCAGAAAATGAACAAGTTATTTGAGACGGTAATTTCTCTGTAAAAGTCATCTCTATTTTTTTCTGAAGAGAAATCTGCAATAAATCATCAGCCTACTTACTTTTTCTTCTTCCCCTTCCTTTACATGTCATATTTGTTCCTGCAGCAAACCTGTAAGAGAACACTTTCTCTCTATGACCTGAGATAACGGTAATGTTGAAAGAATGGCCTCACTTGTCAAAGATTAGAGGGCTGTCTGCAGCCTCCACTCCTCTTTACTAGAGCCAAATAGGCCCAATAAATGCTAATACTCAGCATGACGCATCGAGAACGTTAAGCCTCAACACTGACTAAGAAGAAAGTATCACAAATTTACTGAAATTATCTATAGCACAATAGAGAAGAGAAGGAATTAATCAAAGTCTCTCTCTTAATGCAATGCTTGATTGAACTATCCCAATCCCTTTTTAAATAGGATAACCTAGTGGCAAGTGACCCCGATGACACATCCTAGAGAGGTACACAAGTACCACTTGTTCGATTTTTTTTCTTTTATGACCTCATTAAGAAGGATTTTGAAGATTGTTCCTGAATATGAGAACAAAGTGTCTGAAGATATCTCTAGCTTTTAATGTCTTTAGCCTTTTGCCGTTGAAATGGCTTTTGAATGAGTGTGTATAAACTAAGTACGCGCATAAGCAAAAAAAAAAAAAAGTCCTTAAAAATGAAGTCGACTAAAGCTACCTTTTCTTAAATGTAAAGACTAGCTAAGTCTCCAAGAAACAAGAAAGTTTTGCCAAGATGAACTCATAATTGCATCTCCCCCCTGCCCTGTTCTCCTTCTCTCTCCTTCCCTGTTATAGACTCCATTAATTAGATTTGGCGGCAGTTTTTCCTTCCTTATCAGGGAAAACAGAGTCTGCCAAATCTGCTAGTGTGAAAATACTCCATCGCCAGTAACATTTTTTCCTAAGTGTTTGTTGATTCCACGCTTGGATTTAATATTGAGGATTATATTTTATAACCAGAAACAAACAAACAGATTTATAACTGAAGACAGAAAGGCAAACAGCTAAAAAAAGCAAGCCAAGTACTGAACCTAAATGTAGCATTTTTATTGACTTCTTAGAAACCAAATAACCTGGCATATTAGTGTGTGCATTCTGCAACAGACATTCAGCCCCATTGTACTACTTAGAAGAGAATAAAAAGAAACCCTACTGTTTGAAATCCAGCGGAACATCCCCACAACAGAGCACAACTGTTCCCTCATGCATGAATGGGAAGGAGATGAAAGAAAAGATGGACTTCTGAGGTACAGCAAAAAACAAAGACAACAAAAGTGCTGATCATGAGGGAATGACACAACTCATTGCTGCAAAAAGGATGAGAGAAAGGAGCTCAAACAATGGTGCAGACAGCTAAGTGACATGTAGAAGAATTGAAAAATCTACAGAAGTGTCTTTTCTTTCCACACTTGACGAGAAACAATTAAATGTTGGTACATCTGTCATAAAAAAGATAATTGAAACCTGTTACCATCATTATAGATGGTAACTTAACTACCAAAACTGTAACTGTCCAATTAAATGTTGCTCCCTCTGTTATCTATACCACTTGCTAAAATGGAAAAAAACCTTTAATGCTTGTGATGATTTACCATCAGTATAGCTGTTAAAAGCCATAGAGCCAAAGTGGCACATTTTAGAAGGTAGATATTTAGACTACAGGGTACCTACATCTATTTGTACACACACAGATGGGGGAAGGCAGGCACACATGGGTGCAGGCAGGCTCACATGCGTGAGTGCACGCATTCATGCACATGCTCTCCCACACCCACCAGTGAGGATGAATTTTGCAAACAGATGAGGTGTTTGACAACGAATCCAAAAAACCCGAGTAATTGCCAGAAGCCTCACTAGGTGTTTACTCCCTTGAACGTCCACCAGCCTGCAGGAACAACACCGTGCTAAACTAATCCACCGACTGTTGCTACTTGCTTGATAATGTGCAACATCCCACAAAACCGCGAAGCAGTTATTGACCCTGTCACAACCTGAGTAATGGATAAATGCTGTAATTGATTAGCAGAGAAGTGTGAATTAAAACAGAATACAGCATCAATAATGAGCCACTGACAAAAGGTAGTCGACATAAAATGTAAAACGGTAGCCTGCAGCCGTATCTCATCAAAGACATGCATTTCTTAAAACCAGAAGAAAACACACCCTCCCCTTCCCGCCCCCCCCTCAATAAGCAGTGTCCTGTTCTCCCCATTCTTTGGGCTTTTCTCTTGGTAATGATTAAACCACCAGCAAAATGTTACGGGAACTATTTGTGAATCCACCTTCATACATCAAGCCACGCAAGGCAGTCAAATGAATCCATTATTCTCTGGGCTTCTCTACCCTTAAAGAAATGTGCTGCTCTCCATTTCATCCCAGTGAGCTGTGATTTCGGAGAAGCGCTGGGCGCATCCAAGGTTTTCTTCGGCAGGGTGTGCAGGCAAATCCCCTGGTTCATAGGTACATGAGGGAGCCCCACCACAGTGTTATGCCGAGAGGAAAACTTGGAGTTACAATCATCACATTGTTAAACTTGTTTTCTATTCCCTTAAGGGACTTAGGAGGCCAAACGATCCCACTTTTGTTCATTTTTCTTTCTGATTTAATCCTACTCTAAGGCCCTACGTTATGCCTGACATTCTATGAAAAAGATTATATGGATTTCATAGAGCACCTGCAAACACGGATGTGATGTTTCTCTGCTGTAGGAAAGCCAGTTTAATACTGCAGTGTTGGAAGCACTAAGTTGCTTCTTTTCATGGCACCTGTGTTAGTCTTCCTGTCATTTAGGTACTGCACATTACCCTGTGCATTAGGCAAGTTGACACACCTAATGTAATGTCATCGGACACATCAAAGCCATCCTGATACAGCCAGAAGAAAACATTAACTTGAATAGAGCACATAACACAATTATGTTGCTCCAACTTCTCGAGCTAGCTCACTAGGAAATAATTTAAGCATTTCTACATGACATTGCATTGAATCCAGCAAACATAGTCTCTGCTCAAAATGCTACTGGGTAAGCCACTTGGAAGTCTCTGTGTGTCCTTTTCCCCCTTTAAGCTAAAGATAATAAGCTGATAAACTGAAGATACCTGCTTGCCGTTTCCATATGGGAAATACAAGTAATGAAAAGCAAGAATGACTTCACTATCTCATAATAGTTCTCTCCAAATTGTCCTTAATCTGATTTTGTCAATTCAATGCTTGTTTTACGCTTGCTTGCAAAATACAGTGTATTTTTATACCAGTTCTACAAGCTCACAGATACATATTCAGACATACGGTCCTTTGGAAATCCACATCTTTTGGGATCACTCTTTCTTTTTTCCTTCAGCTATCCATGAGACTGATTTTGGCTGCAAAATGATTCTTCTGCTTCCTCAGCTGCTCCAGGACTGATACCTTTTCAGTAGCATCATGACTTTTTCACTTTAAATAATTTCCAAGTTCAGAAGTAGATTTTATCCCACCTCACACAGCTAATCTAAAACATCGCTTGTGTTGGTGATCCCTACTATCAGACAAGAGAATCAGGTATTTCCGAAACCAAGTCATCTAGCAAGCAAGCTTGGTATCCTTAGGTTGGAGGGCTTGCTCTCCAGGTGCATATCTCTGACTTTACTAGTTGTAGAAGTTACCTAAACAACTGGCACTTTAAAAGCTACAGCTACCTGACAAGGAGGACTCTGTCTTAGCAACTTAAGACAATTGCAGTTAAGGAAGATTTTATCCCATCTTATTGTATTTGAGTGTCCTCTGTGAGGACCAGGGATGGAGAAACACAGTATGTTCTGACTGGAAAATGGCTGGAAAAAAGGAGGGGTAGGTCACTGTGCATATGAGCAAGTCCCAGAGAAAGGGAAATTGGACCCCTTCTATTGCCCATGGTGTCTGGGAGACCCTGCTCTCCGGGACACCAGCTGTTTTGGAGAAGGCTGAGGTGTAGGTACATTTTGGGCAAATAAAAAGCCATTGCTTTTTCTTTCTTGTTCTGCTTCAGCAGGAGGAATAGAGGATCCTTCACCAAAACAGCAAATGACAGGATGAATTGGGCAGTTTTGGAGCGGTGTGTTTGAACCTGTTCAGGGCTATGCTGGGACTGAGCCCAGCTCTCACTGCCCAGGCAAGTAGGGTAGCACTGGAATATCCAGAAGACACAGGGCACAAAAGCACTCCTTCTTAAAGAAATAAACAAGGAGACTTGCTGACAGTTCAGCTGTTTCTTGGAATAACTGCTTTACTTACCTGACTGCAGATAGCCTGCTGGTGCTGGATCCTGAGTGCTGGGGGACAGCTGCCAATAGCCATGATACAGAAGCTTGCAAACAAGAATAGGGGAGCTCACACCATCTGCAACCATGCAGAAAACACCAACTTCCTATTTATTATCAAACTCACGCAGGTTTTTTTCAGAAATGAAATCTTGTTTCCTTTCCTTAGATGTTTTTATATTGTACCCTAAAACACGAAACCTAGATTTAACCAAAAGTCATAAAACATACTTCCAGCAGCCCAGAAGATGTCTACCAAAAAAAATAAAAATACTGAAAAGAGACAAAGTTACATCGATTTCAATGGAAGCGGGATTAGGCCCTTTAACACACTTTTTTTTTTTTCTTTCTTTTGGGCAGGGAAGAGGAGAGCTGAAACTCTGGCAGCTGAAGGTTCAGCTTGATCCCTAGAACTTTTAAAGAAGACATTCTTCTCCATGGCTATTGTCAGAGCTGGAGACAAAACAAGCAGAGGCCCTTTCAGCTGCTGAACTTAGCCAAAAAGCCATTTGTAACTCCTGCAGAGCGGTGCTTTTATAGGGCAGGGCAAACTCCGTAAAGATTTTCTCTCTTTTTCACTCTCTTTTGGAAGATCTGGTTAGGAACCAGAAACTTAGTTCAGAAATAAGAAAAAACCACATCAGTACATTACAAAGCAGTGGTAGAAATATCTCTAAGTATATTGTTTTAACCAAAGTTTTCTGATTTGAAATTTTAGCAGTCAGCACGCACACCTACAGTAGTCGTTGCTGCCTCAGACACTGTTGCCAGTGAATATTTGGTTGTTTGCATCTTTGGATGTTTCAATGTATGGGTCAAACAGGAGTTTTGGAACCCAGTTTTATTTCTAGTCCCTTAACATCACAGACTTGTGATACTGTTTTACTGAAAGCATTTCAATACCAATTAGGAGTTCCTAATTTTTTTCTTCTTAATAAAATTAAACCAAATTGGCTGGAGGAGGTGGGTACAGGGAACTGCAAAGGAAATGCCAAGTTAACAGCCCCGCTCCATTTTTGCATCAAACTAGTGGGGCAAACTCTGTTTCCTGAGCACACTCTAACGGGCTGCTTGATTGCACAGGCTTTTGCTAAACTGGTCAGCTCAGTACCTGGGGGACTGGATTCTCACCTAAAAATACCTGTACTCCCCCAACAAATACAACTGGAACTACTTACCATAAACAAGCAAACAAGAAAGGAGTAAATCGTACAGAATGAAGCATTATGAAAGGAAATGCAGTCAAATAGACAGAAGAAAAAAGGAGATTTTAAAGGAATGATGGAAGGACACCAGAGCCATATAGTTAATACCAGAGAAGAAAGCAAAAATGAACATTTTATCAAGGGAGAACATTTTAGAGACCTACATACCCACCATTCCTGATAAAACACTGCTCTGCTACAAACCCCACTGATTTTTGTGACTGAATAGAGGAAAAAAATTGCCATTAACTAACTTCTGGTACACATTTAACACGAAGCATCTTGTTTAAGTGTATTTTCTAACTATGACATGGCAAAATCAATGATAATCACAAGGCTTTTAGACAACAGTATATCCAAATCCTGCTAAAATCAAACAAAATCTCTAATGTGTGCAGGTGTTGAATAGTTATATTGGTAAGCAGAGGGTCTGGCTGGTTTATACTCATGTATACAGCAGTGGTGAATAATGATACTTAAGTGGGTTGGAAAGTTTTCTTGATACTTTTGCAAGGTGAAAATACATGTGCTGTTTCACCCCAAGAAGTACACCAGCTTTTTAGTCCATTATTTTCTATCTGTCCAAACGGTAACAGGTTGCCCTGCATTTGCTATATGCCACAATTTCTTTAAAACACTCTGAATACCACCTAAAGATGTCTAACATTAATTTACACTCACAACTGAGGACACAAGAGAGTAGCTCCAGAGATAACAAGAAGTCACACCATGTACAGCAGAAGGATGCCTTACAAACAGTTTTGGGGTTGTTTTTTGTTTTTTTTTTTGACATGGGTAAATGAGGGTAGATCTACCTTGCAAAGTGAGGTCTGCTTCTTTTGAAACATCCAAAGATCTCAGTTCATCAACTGAAGCCATGCAGAAGTGAAGACAACCTTTCAGAAACAGGATTTTCTGTTTCTAGAAGGTTACTGTGGATGAAAACTTGTCCCTACCGAAGTTGCCAGCAAACTTCTCGCTGCACTGAGGCAAACATCGACTAGCTTAAGAGACCAACGGAGTGTGTGCAGGAGTTAATCTAAAGACACGCAAGGATGTTTTATATGTGACACTAATAAAATGCATTCCAAAATTACAGTTATACAACATGAATTTACAAGACTTTGGCTAAACTGACAGGTATAGCTACCCATAACATTTAGCCCTTAGATTTTAAATATTTCATGTAGTATGGACCTTCTTAGCTTACCACAGCAGTTCTGTCTTACCAATCTACACAGTTTTTCAAGGCAAGTTGGCATTGCTTACACTGAACTCAGCCAGTCACATAAAAGTGAACAGAATGTGTAGTTTCTTCAATGAAATTACTTTATTGCAGATCTCCTTTCTTACCCAATGAGTGCCATACAATCTTAGTAACACCACTGCCATTATTAAACATTGTTCTGGCATGCAAAGTGGCCGAGCCAGAGAACATACATCTAGACAATTGAGACAGTACTAACTTTTTTGAAATCAGCAAAATGTATTTGTTTTCTACATTCAGCTCCCTATACAATTTCAGAGCGAGTACATTGGTTCAAGAAAACACTTTTCTCCATTGCATGCACACATAAAAAGCTAACACTTCTGTTTCCAAAAACACTGAAATTTGGGCAGAACCCAGACTAATGACCAGTATCTTTACAGTTTTTCTATTATACAAAAATGAGATCAAATTCTGCCCACTGGAGTTTATAGCAAACTCCTGTGCTGCAGTTTCACCCTGGCAAATCTCTTTAGCGTGTAGTTAGCAATAACACGCACTGCACTATGGTAAGAGGTTTGTCAGGGTTATTTTTCGTTTGGTTGCTTGTTTTTTTAAATGCTGTGGGTCTCCTACTTGTCTACTATACAATTTATATCTGTATATAATCTAGTCCCAAAACAAGTAAGTAGAAAACTTGATGACTTTATTATAATTCCACTCTCTCCCATCCTTCCACCATCCCCCTGTCTCCTCCCCAAAAGCTTCTAGATTACGAGTCTTTCCCATTGCATTACCTAGTTCACCAGTGCCAAACACAGTTCACTTTCAATTATTTGCCTGTGAATAAACACCAAAGTAGGAAAAAACCAGTTTAAGAAGTCTGTAATAAACTCCCTGATATTCAATTCTGCATTAGTGGAGTTTAAACCACTTTAATATTCTGCTTGCAAATGAGGAATTGAGGCCTCAAGTTTGAATGGCCAGCGTTCAATCGTCATGCAAACTCTTCTGCAGCCACAGAGCAAGACTGGACAGATACTCTCAATGGGTGCCAAATATTCTTTAACTTTTACCCAACGATATTGGCTCTGTGGCATAATAAAGTGGGTTGCTCTTCGAGTCAGCTGCAAACTGATAATCCTCTTTTTTATCTCCCATCTTCGGATTTTTGATGACTTGTGGTGATCTATCTACTTTTTCATATTTAATGTGGAAGAACTAAGTCACTTCCACACAAGCAACATAAACCTTTTTTATGTTTCTGTAGATAAAAATGAATCACACAGCACTCCAAATGACATTTTTCTTTTCGAAGTCTTCTACTTTTTAGGATAAGACATAAAAATATCAGGTTGAAAAGAAGTACAAAGACCTTAGTCAAAACCACAGGGATCACAGATTGTTTCCCCTAAAAAGATGTGAAATTAGGGTCCCTTCACCCCTTTAAAAGTGTCATATAATAACTCGTGGGGCAGCAGTTAGGGATTTTTTTTTTCTCATGTTCCTATCTGCTTCTGCCCTGAGTGTGCCAGATTACTATTATATATATCCTGATACACTGATTTGTACCAGGCAGCTCTTAATGACTTCCAAGGCAGTTTCAGGCACATGTACCTCAAACCTGCCGCTTGCTCCCCAGGCTCCCATAGGACCCGTGCAGGCTCCCGAACCCCGGCACTGCGCTCAGGGTAGGAGGGAGCTGCGGTGGTGGGGCTCGGCACAAGCTGCCATCCCAAGGGACACCGGCGGGTGCTCACCGGGAACCTCTCCTCCCCATTCCACTCCCGGGTGACAGCCCGAGGCCACGGGGGACCCCGGCCGGCATCTCCCCCATTCTCCTTTTGGCGAGGGGAGCTGAGTGCAGACCGGCCCAGCGCCTCGGCACGCTTATTTTCTTCCGCCCGCGTGTGCGGATGCCAACTCTGGCATCCATAAAACCGGGTTACATCAAACGGACCAACCGCCGTCATCTCCCTGTTATTACCCCCGACACAAGCCCTGACAAAAGGCCGCTGCCAAGGCCTCCGCTGACAGGCTGAACAATAGTGGCGACAAAGGCCTTTTCTGCTGGCGCAGATGACATAAATCTGATGCTATAACGCCAGCGCGACTTCAGCTTGCTCCTTATTTATTTATTTAATAAGCCACTGTCATCCATCTCGGGAAGGTGGCTTCCAAACTCCAAATTAATCAAGCCCCTGAATGCGAATTTCCATATTGTTCTGCCAAAGGTCTTCTCCACATCAATTGCTGGGGGAAGGCCCCTGTTGTGCTTTGGTGTATTGTGCACGGCGCTACTGCTGCTGCTGAAAGCCACTCTGTTTTTAATAAACATGCATTGTTCTTTTTGTAGTAAATCCAGGAAATAATACCCAACTGGGAGTTTGGGTGCAAGCTTTTTTGTGGTGTAAGTGGAGCGATGGATGCATTTTCATGTCGGTTAGTGCTGTGATGGCTCCATTTGTTACTGCTCAGAAGGTATTTCATTTTTTCAGAAATATAAATTAAGCAAATATTGAGGTAATGTTTTCTTGTTTATTTTGGAAAACCCGAAGCTGAGGCCACTGATCCAGCATTTCTGTGTCAGTCATGTTGCTTTACCAAATGGAAGGTTCAGCTCCAGGTGCCCCGCACTTGGCCATTTACTCAACTCTCAGTGCGTGATTTTCGGAAGCACTCTGGGTGAATTACCTTGGCACTACTGAATTCAATGAAATAAAAAAGTCACTGACTTAATGGAGCCAGAAGTTTGCTTGTCTGCTTTTAAAAATTCTTTAGTCGGCTATATATCTGGTCTCGAGCCTATGCGAGCTTACTGTCTCCTTTAGGCGGTCTGTGGAGAAAGAGGTAGCTCCCCATGGTAAGGCTCATCACCACTGTCTCCAGGATGGGCTGAACTACCTTCCTGATGATTTGTCTCTCTTCAGAACACACCTACCACCCTGTGTTGCATGAACTGGATCACCTTTCCTG
Source organism: Todus mexicanus (assembly GCA_013389965.1). Lineage (NCBI taxonomy): Eukaryota > Metazoa > Chordata > Aves > Coraciiformes > Todidae > Todus > Todus mexicanus. The sequence continues at coordinate 21,843 of WEIS01037249.1, read as the reverse complement.
CTGGCAGAGAGGACGAGCAAAAGGGTGGCAGCCCCAAGAGAGCAGGAGCAAGACAAGAAGGGTGGCTCCTGGATGAGATGGTGGCCAGAGGGACTTGCAGCATGTGTGACTGCACTATGGTCCCACATATGTGTTTGTTTCACAGACCAGTCACTAGAAAAGTGCTCCTCAGTGGAGTAACTGGGAAGGAAAACAAGAGGTGGGTCATAATCACCACAAGGATAGAGGGGAGATGATAGGACTTTTTCATCTGCTCTACTTGAGTGCACGCCTTCCAGGTCTTACAGATGTGGGAATGGATCTTATCTCCCACACAACAGGTTATTTCCATTCCTAAAGACAGAAGGAAGTCTCAAAATTTTTTTATTTAAAAATGTTTATAGACATTTTTCACTAGAAACAGAAGTTGAAGCCCCATTATCATTTTTTTCATGATGAATGATCTTTTGGAAATAAAGCACGCAAAAGGCTTTAAATACTGGAATCAAAAATTCCTTCTCCACTCACCTAGTCAGCTTTCTCATTTGCACAAAGTGTTTTCCAGAATAACAACCTCTCTGAATAGTTGTATTGCAAGACAAGGAAACAGAATACAGATGGCACTCCTAATATGAATAGACTTTGATGGACAATAATAGGCACAATAAAATCTACCAGTGAACCAAGAGATGAGATAATTAAAGGTATGTTCACTGTGTTTTAAACATTCCCGTCTCATGAAATAGCATGGTAATTTGTCAACCAGATATTCTTACTTGACTAAACTTTTCACTCAAGAAATACTACAGCTCCATTAAAACAGGCAGGCTGAAGTGGTGAACACTGAGAAAGAGCACTAATAGATGGCATGCTTTGTATTTCAGTAACTCCTCCTCTCTAAAAAAAACCCCACTAAAACCCCAGCCGAAAATAGTAAGCTAGGCTTCACAGCATATCTCCAATGAAAAGCAACGTTTCTCTAATGAGAGATAATTATTCTCTTTCAAAGGATAGGTGCTGAAGAAGCTACCTAGCAGCTGCTGCCCAGAGTGAGAGCTGGGGTTCTCGTGCCAGGCTCAGGCTCAGGAGGCTCAAACACATGATGACTCACAGTAGGAACTTTTGCAGTCAAGTGGTAGCACACACAGGGTTATCCTTGAGAATAAGACACTTGGTTTCCAAGAACAGAAAATAGATGGGAACAGAAACTACAAAGAAGTCTGAGTTTGCAAAAGGGAGCAGGGCTAGGAGACGAAACAGCTGGGCCCCAACCTGTGCTTTCAGGACTGTTTTTGCTTTTTACTCTGTGACCCTTCTGTGGGAATAAGCAGCCCTTCTGTGAAAGCAGGAGCAATGGGAACTGCCCAGCAACCTGTGAGACCAGGCAATAAAAAGCCATGGAGAAGCCTGAATGGTGGGCTTGGGTGGAGCTTGCCCACCTCCAAGCAAGTCCATGAAGGAGAAACGTCTGAGATGGCAGATCACTTGCAGGACTTGGAACAAAGTCATGAGTGAAATCTCCAAAATAAGATGAGCATCTCCAGCTTGAAATTACAGATGCATTGACTTGTACTTTTTAATACAATCCAATGGTCTCAAGACAGACAAACCAAAGCGCTGATAATGAGGAAAAGCAAAATAACTCCAAACCAAAAAGCACCTCCACAAAATCCTACATGAGAAAGATGATTTTTTCCCCTGTTTCCACGTCTAAGTATCTTTCTGAGTAACTATTTAATATTCAGGTTTTAAACCATATTGAAGACAACCATAAAAACAAGTGCCTGAAAATATATTATAAATAGCTCTGCTCTTAAAATAGTAATGTACCAAAATTAAAAAAAAAATAATTGTTAATTAATTCTGTTCACTGTGTTACAGCCTAACTGATGAAAGGAAATACATTCAGACTCCTAAAATGCCTGTCTCCAAGACCATCAGGGTTAGTTTCTGAGTGGCACGTTTTTAAAACATTTAATCAGTGATCTGAATATGTGTCAACACTTTCTCGTAGTGTGCTATAAAACGTGAACCTTGTCAACAGAAACATAAAAAGGCGACACACTTGGGACACAGAGCTTTTATGCTGACACACTGTAATAGTATCATTTTAAAATTTATCATCTGTTTAGCCACAAGCAACAATTAATCTTTTTGACTAATCATACAGTGTTTTAAATAACACCTCCAAAAGGGAAAAAAAAAGTTCCATTTGTACTTTCATTGCCTTCCCAGTCGCGCTGCTTTCAAATCCTTATAAAGCAACACGCAATAAATTTTGCAACAAGGATAAAAATGTTAGCAAATAATATGTTTCCCCCTCCTCAGTTAATAAAATTACTTAACACTGAGCCTGCGAGAGAAAAGAAAACCCCAGGAGTAACGCAAGCATCAGAGGGTTCAGTTCTGTCACATTTCTGTCGCTTTAAGTAACATTTTATTCCCAAATCACTTAACCTTTGACTTTTATAACTTAACATACAGACCTTGAATTGTTACTGTGGAGGGGACCAGCGAGCAATACCACTGCCAGGCACCGAAACCAAGTGCCCCGCAGTAGTGCACAGCTATGGTATGGAAATAATTTGGCTCACAAGAACCCAAGTTTCCATATGAAACTTGCCACCTGGAAAAGGCAGCAGAAAGGGAAATGGGAGGAGGCGAGATGGGGCCTTGTTTCTGATAACAAACCCTCCACTATACAATGCCAGGCACATCTCCCCCCGGACCCCAGGTAGGTGTTTTCACAGTGTTCCCGCCAGTGGTGCACATGCCAGGCAAAAAGGGGTTAATAATCAGATAAAGGTGGGAAAAAACACTTTATAATTACAGGGTAAATCCTGCTGAACTCAGCCGGAGCTGCACAAGGGGATGACACGGGGGAGCTGGCAGCTGCATTCCTCCATCCACCCCACTCGAGGCTATGCTGGGGACAGAGGGGGAAACACAAAGTTTCCTGAGAAGAAAAGCAAAGGCGACAAATGTTTGCTGTGGTGACCGACTGTGGTCCTGTCAAAGCTTTCTGGGTGAAAATGGACAGTAATTTTGTAACATGGGTGGAGGAGGACTTTTTGGAGAACAGCTTTAGAAGTAACAAGGTGAAACTGAGTGGCAAAAGTCAACTGCACCTCAGCATGGAGGGAGGGAGCCCTGCAGGGAGCTATAGCGCAGTTTTCTGCAGGAATTTCTTGGAGCTTCATTACTTAGCACTTTTACTGTTCTCAAGGCACTCACAGCTAAACTCTAGAGAACAGCCTTGCATCAGACTTTTGCACTCAGAACATCCATGTGTGGTTTTTTTCCAAAAAATGCAGGAATAATGTCAAATCATGTAGATAACTTCAGGGTTTTTTGTGCAATAAAAGCATCACAGACTATCATACATGTGCATCCATGTAAGTATGCTAATAACCAGCAAAGGCATCTCTTGCTTCATCTCTGAGATCCTGACTACCTCCTCCTGGGTGCAGAGGAGCGGGGAGACACCAACCATCTCACCGAATGTGACCCCATGGATAGACAAATACAGTTACATCTGAGAGGTGTATTTTTCTTTATAAGACTATCATGGTGGTAGACTTCTTGAAGTTGTATGTATAGTGAGTAAGACAATTTTGTGATTAAAATATGAAATTGCATAAGCCACTTTCTTTTTCCTTGCCCACTGGCTGAGGGCTTTGTCCTTTGCAGCTCTTATCCATGTGAGAGACTTTGCTGGTGTGATGTGTTACTTATGACTGATGTCTCTCTAGAGGGGAATCATCTTCCTGATTAGTAAATATTTGGTCTAACACAAGGATGCTTGCTCTGTGATTAGAGGTTCGTTACACTCTAGCAAAGAGCATGCTGAAGTTGCATCTTGAATCAATGTCTAGTGCAGAAGTCTAAGAACTGGCAAAATAATCCTCAGCTCTACCAACTTTTAGAAAAAAGTAATGATGGTCAGCCAGAGGAACGATCTGTTTAATGAGCAGCAGCTTTTCACAGCATGGAACAGGGACACAGGCTTCTTTTCACTTTACAGTATGATCTTTAGTAATTGCAGCATCATCCATGGGAGCTGCATTTTAAAAGGCAGACACATAGGTAGGGGCATCAGAAAATGAAAACGGAACAGAAAACACAGCAAATATAAATGTGATGAGTGACACATTAAGAGGATGGATGGATGGACAATGACAATTTGCCCCCTCACTTCATGGCTGAAGAATCAAAATACTACTGCCCTCTGATGTGCTTGCAGATACCCTCACCTCTTGCTGCCAGAAAGGGTAGCGTTCAGCTGCAGCTGTGAAGCCTATGCAGGGGAAGTTGACCGTTTGCAACAAGTAACTTCAAGAGCATTGGCCCTGACCATAGGAAGTCATTTGTTCCTCATGCCAGATGACACTTTCCAGTTTACTTTACAAATCGCAGAAGCATGGTAAGACTTCTGCAGAGCAGTGACTAATGTTAAAACAAATATAATTCTGCAATGACAAGGAAGGTGTTCACAAACTGCAGGAAGCAGTTCAAAATAAATTGATGTAGGTTTTGAATTGTCCACAAGTTGGGTTTAGCTTCCTTCCATTTACCTTTTACTGCATTAACATTTCTTTTGTGATGGCTGCTGCTGGGAACCTATTGTAAGTTTGGGCAATTAGGATTTTTGTTCCATCTGTCCCTCCCCTCAGTCAATACTGTAGCATCAAAAGAGACCAATTCTGTGTAGGTTGGCTCCGGCTCTAAAGCCAGCTAAAAGAGATGTTAGAATTCACTACTGCTCTGGGTGGAATGGATGGGGGGGAAAAAAGCTATAATCATAAAAATGCTGTTTCAGGCTTGTTGAGTTCTTAAAATAATCTGACTTAAACCTCCTACACAATGCTCACAAGTCAGAGCATGGTAATATACTTCAATGTAGGTTGCCTCACTCTCTCTAAATCCAAACTAAAATAGATGTTAGAAATCATTACTGAGCTATGTCAAATACAGACTAGGACTGTAATCAGAGGGCTGCGGCTTCAGGTTTCAACGGTTCTTAAAATAATCAGCCTTAAACCTTCTGCAGGAATCAAAGCCTGGTCATTTATATTTTTTTAAGGCTGAGGATTCCACTGCCTCAGGCTTCTCCCTGATAAAAAAGCAGCTTTTTTTCTTTTTTTTTTTTTCTTCCCACTGGAATAACTTGTGCACAGCAGATATTGACAGGTAGAAAGACAGTGGAAACTAGGCACTCCATTTTTATCTGGAGGTTAACTCCACGTGGAGTCAGGAGATGACCTCAGAACAAAACCCAAGGGCCTCGTCTTCGTTGTGTTTTTACCTGAGCGCAGCAGCAGCAGATGTATATTAGCTACCTGCACTCAAAACAGCTTTGCAAAGTGAAGACAATCCTTATATCCCACTACAGTGCACAGTGTTAAAGCAGGTAGCTTTGCTCCTGTTCCAAAGTGTGAATTCCTAGTCTCCTATTTTCATGTATGTGACCCACAGGTTAGCTCTTCAAATACCAACCAAAACAAAACAAGGAGAATGCATGTGATGGGAAGCTTACACTTCTTCTATCCATCCAAGAGCTCCTTCTGTGTGACTGATTAATTCTTCTTCTCTAATCCCACTTTGCTTCTCCTTCTTTAACATAGGTTTTCTGCAAGTGCAGATTAGCCACAGCCTTATTTTCAGGTGTAAGTACTTCTAACAGGGCACAAGTTATCTGTGATGCAGGCTATAGACATGAAAATAAGGTAATCTTCCTATTCTTTTGCAAATGTTCAGGAAAGAATATGCTTAACATGGTGTAATAACATCCGGACCAGGGGTGGGAGGGGTGAGAAGAGGTAGGGAGCGCCTCTGATGTTCCTGGTACATACACTGACAGGTTCATTAGAGCTAAATCCAGCCCATGAAAAGAAAACAGGCACAAATAACCATACTCATAGGGGCATTTGCCTTTTCTCGGTTTTGTCAACATTCAGTATGCTAACTGTGCCCTTGGGATTTATCAGCATTATAAAACATGGTATGCTGTCTTTTGTTCACGCTTCCTTTCAGAGAGTCACAGACCTACATGATGATTTTAAAAAGAGGGTAAATCTCAAGACCACCTGATTGCAGAGGAAAGCTTGGAAATGTGGGAACCCCACAGTTCAAAACCAGGGTACTCTTAGCATTATTGTTACACATGGTAAAACTTTGTAGCTTTTAATGTTTCAGGTGGGGATACATTAAAATCCCATTCAAGAAGGAAATAAGAGACTCAGGTGCTCCAGCAGGCACAACACCGAAGCACGGTAACTAAGCAGGGTTACAGCACTAGGTAGGACTAACAGCCAGTGCCACACACCACTAATGCTGCTCCCAGCAAACCTGCTCCCCAGCCAGGCTCGGTTTGTCACAGGGCAAGTCTGGGCCACCCTCTCAGGACTAAAACACCTGCTATCTTTCCCCTGATTCCTTCAGTTTATCACAACCTTTCTCAGCTTCTGCATGCTTCCAGTTAATAATCAGTGTATGCGCAGAGCAGAAGGCACTAGAATAATGTCATTTATGGGACTGAAGTGCAGTGGCTCCCAGAAAGTCACTGAAATTGGAGAAGCGACCACAGTAGTAGTGGGAGAGGCTCTGGAGTATGTGTTCGAGACATTCAGGTTTGCCAACACCTAGAAAGAGCTATAGGTTTTCCCCCAGCTTATTGTGCCCCTCTGACAACAGGCCAACATGGTTGGATGGAGGTGGTACAAAGCCTTGTGATGGTCACAAGCTCATGAGGCAATAAAGGTCTTGCAGTTTACTCAAACAGAGGTGGGGTTGTATTAGTGCAGTGGGAAACTGGGAGCCACAGACACAGGGCTGGGTGTGAAACACATGAAACCATAAATTCAGCCTTGGAGAAAGTCTTAGAAGAGGCCTGCCTCATGGCAGGTGTGGTTACTGGATAAAAGCGAAAGGTGATTCCGAGTCAGTTTGCATTGGCATCATCTGCTAGATGAAGCCTTAGGCTGTCTGTTTGCAAAGGAAAAGCAGCAAGCTACTAAAGAGTTAATCCTAAACAAAAGGTTTCAAAGCTAGGGAAAAGTGGCCACTGGTTACCCAAGTGTTTCAGGATACACAAGCACTTCAGGATACCTATGCCACATTAATCTTGCATGCATATGTATCACCTACTTTCAAAATAACTTTCTTACAAAAAGACAGTAGGCTTGCTTCAGCAAGATAAAATATTTTAAACTTCGAAACCTGGAGTTTTTCTGTGTGAGAGAAGTGTAGAAAAGGACCACACAAAGCTAAGTAGCATCCATCCACATAAACCAAACAGGTCTGCGCTGAAGGACTCATGCTATAAAACTTGATTTTTTACAAGCATGTTTTATATTAATTCTTTAGAAACCCTTTGTGCTTATGGTTTCAGACAGAATATAAAAGTACCATATAAATATCAGCACAACATAGCAGGCAGCTGTTAGGTACTTTAACCATTCCAAATCAATTATAATAAACAGAACAAGCACACCGAATCACATCAGAGCGCCAAGCAGTAACCTCCCACCTCTGTCTTCTCCTTCCTGCCATGTAAAATTAAACTTGCAATAAATTACTTGTAAAATGACAGAATATGGAACATTCTGAAAGGTTTTTGGTAGGCTGGGATGGATAGGGACACTAAACCCACTATTTCTGAATAACAAACATAAATGACAGTATGAGTATCTTTTTTAAACCAGTTTTGACAGAGCAATGGAATAAATCCAACTATTCCATTCAAAGCAGAAGGGAACCCAAAATATTGACCCTAAGGAAACACTAGGAAGCAGCACAATGACACCTAGCAGATGAGATTTGCTTATTTGGCTTACAACAGCTAGAACAACAACAACAAAAAATGCAGCACTTAGGAGACTTAGGAGAAGTAATGGGGTGGGAGCATAGCCTCTCCTTACGGTACGGAAGGGGGCACAGCCACCCAGAGCAGGAAGGAAGGAAAGGTGGGAGCCTCTTGGAAGACATGCACATGGCTTGTCAAATAGAAAGTCACTTCTGGAACTGATAAACAGTCAACCAGCTTCTCACATCAACCACCCATCTCCTTTGCTTTCCATTTATATACCTTTAACTCCATCCACTTGGATGTGCTGGTTGCTTCAGATGGGCGTAAAGCTGAGCATGTGGAGAGCTCCTCGCAATCCGGATAAAGATGCACGACCTCACTGTTCTTCTCCAAATGTGCAGAGCTACTGCAACACTCACAAAATCATCTAACTTACGTGTGAGGGCCATGAGGAATTCTCACCACAATGGCTTTCACTTGCAAGCTGGATCTGGCTGTTGACAAGGACTCCAGCTGGTGGGGTCTGCATCCAGATAAGTCCTGGGTGAGGCTTAAGCTGAATCCCATAGGCCTTGCTGAAGTTATACTTTTATTTACAGTATGCTGTGCTGTGTGGGGCAAGGAGGAGGAAATCTGCTGGGGTTGTTTACTATTTCCCCCCACACAGCTGGTACTTTTCTGCCACTTTAGCTGTCACATGTCTCCTAAAACTATAGTAATTTGAATTTTAAATACTGCCAGCCAGAGCTATTCTTAACAACTTACATTATTTTCTGTGTCATTTCTAATAGTTTTAAAATGCTCCTAAAAATGTGAAATAGTTTCACAAACTTTGTTTTTATGCTTCAAAACTCTTAATTAAAAAAAAAAAAAAGTAATCTGGGAGCTCAACCCGCTACCAGTCTGGGGAATAATTTATGGATGTAGTATTACAATGTCAGATTAACCTACAGCAAAGTAACAACAAAGACTACTTTTTAATTACACTTCATGTTAATACTGCCATGTAGTATTATCTGTATCTTCAAACAATCATATTCAAATTCTTGAAAATATTTTTACTTCCTGCAATAAGACTTCTAGACACAGAAGTGACAACCCAACGTAGGTGCCATTCTATGCGTTGGATGGAGTCTCTTACACTTGGAAGAAAAAAAAAAATTAAAAAATTGTGGAAAAATTTACTTTTTTTTCCTGTAGCCTCCCTCTCATTAGGCTGGCTTCCTTCACCACTGGTTTTTGGTTCCTTAGAAGAAGAACATGCTCCAGCAGAACAGAAACCAGTAATGCACTGATATTTTAAGATCTAGAAACTTGACTTTTTCATGATCCCAGTTCAGACATTGAAAAGCTGAGGAAAATGAATTCGGAAATAGAAGACAATACGCAGCGTAAGGTGGAGGTTAACATAGGTGATGATGATCAGAGCACTTTTGGGGCCCAACAATACAGTGACTGCTGAGCCCTGCTTCCATTTTAAAGTGACAGGGTCAGAACAGTACCATTTCCTAAGGGATAGAATATGAGACGGAATCAAATATTTTAGGGGATAAAATAATCCTCCTAGAGGACCTTCCCTACTTTGTCAGCTAGTCTGTCCTCTCCCATAGCAATAAAACACAGCCTGCAAGATATACCTCTGTTTTGGAGAATTATTTCTGACGCGGTGAATCATATGTATGCTTGAGGTAAGCAGGCCATCCCAACAGATTTTACCACTACATACTTGTCACCGGCTTGCATTTGACACTTGAATTCAAGTGAAGATTTCATGTTCAAAAAATGAATATTTGATATGCACCTACCTGTTCTAATTCTCTACCTTTATTATCTACCTACCTGTTCTCTGAAATTATATTTCCAGGTACAGGGCTTACTGAGTTCACAAAATTAATACCACTAAAAATTAATTAATTACCAACAAGTCATCTCTTTTTCACATTATATGCTACCAGAAGTTAGCAATATGGATGTCTCCTCTTCGCTGGCATTTTTCTCACAACACAGTAAATACAATCAGCATAAAACCTTATTTCATAAAGCAGCTGCAAAAGGAGAGCTACAATAGAAAGTCTTAAATGACTTGTGGCACTATTTCATTAGTAACTGAGCTATAATATAAAGTAGCAATATATTTACAAATTGCCATGTTTTAATAAAGTTAAATACAGGAATAAAAGTCTGAGCTTTACGAAACTCCCAAAAGGCAATGAAAGGCTCAAAATAGTGACAAATCTTTCTAGAAGCAAGCAAATCCTCATCTAATAGCATTTAAAGTTGACTTCTGGAAATACATATGTTTTACAACATACCTATATCCGTCTCTGGTGCTTCTCATTTTCTTACCATTTTGGAGAATACCTCATATTTTGAAGACAATATGAGAAGTTCCCACAGAGAATTTAAAGCAGGAAGCAGCAGTATCAGTGGGATTTAGTTTCCAGTTGCAAATAAAATTTTCTGGGAAAATTTACTTTAAAGCAGCCCTAAATGAAAATCTATATAATTAAGGAAAAGACCATTGCTTCAAACAGATTGACTGTCTTCAACAAATTTCTCTCTTTCTAGCTACTCAGATATGCTATATTTCCTAATTATCACCTTTTAAGGGCCATCTGGGCCCCATTCCTCACCATCAGGGGGCAATTCCATTTGCATTGTTCATAGGCTTAGTCATGATCAAGTAGTCTGGTGGTAAAGTTCATTAGAAATTAGAAGAAAAGCATTAAACCTCACACAGTAAACCAAGTAGCTGATACCTACATACCCACAGGAGAGATAAGCATTTAATGCATATTCTCACACGACTTAACAAGTCTTCAACGAGCATTTTTTTTCTCAAACTGCTTAAAGAATCATTTAGCCCAGTCCCTGACCAGGTATCTAATGAAAATTCAATTCAGTCTCTGCACAATTCAAAATATATCTCAATTAAAGAGAAATAAATAACAAAATCATAATCTAGTAAATAAAATCATAACCTATTTACATCTTTAAACCTGAAAATCCTAATAAAGTTAATGAAGTGATACTATTATTTCTTCAATTATTTGGATGTTTGCTACATATCACAAACCAAGGCCAAGAATTTTCTCATAATTGAATTAAGTATGCAAATACAGACGTACACGCATACACCATGTCGTTAAAAAATACAGAAACATCATTTTGGATTAGCCATAGAAGAAGTTACTCTATATTGTCATGTAGCAATAGATATCGATATACATTTCCCAACACATCAGTATAAACATGCATGAGGTAGAAGAGGAAGAGAACTGAGTAAGTGCTTGGCCTTGTGCCTGAATCCTATAGTACAGGTCAGTTTTTCATAAATGTGACCTCAAAAGGTTTGAAAATGGTACTTTAAAAAAATCAAAGCAGCTCAGGAAATCTAATTCATATAAAGTACAGACCCAGGGAAGTCAACGCTATGACTTCCAAATGCAATGTGCTGTTTCAAAACAGAAGTGCAGCAAAACTCCTCTTTGATACAGGTATTTTATCTCTGCTGTCTGTTCTTTGGAATATTTTATATGCTGAAGCCTGTAGTTTCTGGGAGTCATGTATCTATCTTAAAGATGAACTACTACTACTTTGCTCTGAAAATCCTGGGTAGCACTGGAGCTCCTGGCAAACTGTGCTGAGATTCACACAATAAGAATTTGGGGATTAAGGACAGAGTAGTCTGTGGACACTACCTGCTATCTTTCTATGTTATCTAACTTTGGAAATTTCTCAGTCATCTTGAGAAAACCAGAAATAATCATGTTAAAGATTAAGCACTTGATGCTATAAACCACAATACGCTCTAACTTGCAGACTACAAATACACTTTCCTAGCTGCATAAAAGTTGCAGCATTATTGAGGTACTGTGATGCATTCTGCACATTTCACAATTCTAGGGTGAAAATGGAAATGTCAGCATATCATTGGCCATATCAAGAAGCTGTAGTCAGATATTTATGGTTAGATTTATCTTTTGAGCATTGTAGGCTTCTTAGCATGTTATGTCAGAAACGAACTCAGGACCCAAAATTCTGGAGTAATTGGTTTTGATTTTTCAGTGCTGCCTATGAAACAGATAGGATATCTGTAAGTTTATTTCCTCAACAATCTTTTGTGACAGTAGTCCTCATCAGGTTTTCTACCTATCTCTCGGAACTTGGAGGACTGTTCTCAGAAGGTACGTCTATGAGCTAATACTGCATCATGGAGCACATCCCAGACAGCAGCACTGGTAAATGCTGTTGTGAAATGCAAAATCTGGAATCTTTATATCCTCCTTTCTGGTTTTAGGTAAGATGAACAGAACACCTGATCTCTTATCTTATGTTGGTGTAAATTAAACTTCATAGATGCTTTACAACTTGATTGTGTTGTGACTTTTTTAGAGTATGTTTTGGTTTGGGGCAGAAGGATGCAAAGGAGATGTGAGGATTCCAAAGGCACTTCAAACTGGACAAAAGGCAGCCTGGACAAAGCCCAAGGAGATGAATTGAGCTCTGATTGCCAGTTCCTCTCAATGCTCGTTCTTCTTGTGAAGTAGCGGACAAAGAAAAGGTGACCTTGGCAGAAAAACTCGTAATTGATTTTTGATTAAAGATCGTGATGGTCTTGTTTCTCAAGCATCGTTAATACTGCAGTGTATTATCAATTATTTCTAATTGGTCCCTGGTGTAATGCAGCCCTATAGATTTCTGCATGCAGCTCCTGAGCAAAAAAACCCAACAACTAAATAAATAAATTAAGCTCGAGCTTTACTCTTGGAAAAGGGCAATTGGGTTTTATAATTTAGGATCAAGCCTCTATGTAATTGTACCTTAGGCTGTGACTGAACACAGATACCATTGCATTTTCTCCTGCCTCACTAGAGGCTACTTATTTGGTGTAAACTTGAATGGACCAGAGGTTTTCTGTAAAAAACAGCTGCCTTCAGTCAGACAGACACTATAGCTAGAAAGTATCAATGGTGACAAATTCAGAGGAGCAGAAATCTAGTTAATGAGGGTGACCAACACCTCTGACTTCATGAGTTGATAGAAAAGATGTGGGGCAGATTATCACATTCAAGACACATATAGGTTTTGTACAGAGTAAAACTTACTGCAACAGGGTTTGGAGTATATACAGAAAATCACACAAAATACAATATACAGAGATCTTTGACAGACACAACTAAAAATCTTGATTACATGAGCTGTAAGTAAAGGAACAGTGCTGGAAGCTGGTGACGATGAGGGATTGAGATATAGTGATGGATTTCTTTTGAGACCTATCCAGCACAAATCCTCAGGGCAATCCCTAAATACAGATGGCTGGAGTTCCCATTGAAAGTCTTGTCTTCCCAGCCCATAGGTGAAACAACATCAAATAAAACCATTCTGCCCTCTTGCAGGTTCCCACAATCCTGGTATAAAAACCCAACAACCCCCCCAAATCCCTCTGCCCTCTGTATTCTGTAGATACATTTGCCAGCTGTAGAGATACTTCAGATTGAAAGAAACTGCATTAACTAGATCTGGTTTCTCTTCTGGATAGCTGTGTTAACCTGCCAGTACCTCTGGGAAGTACTGACTCATCTTCTTCCTTGGCTGGGAGCATGGCGGAGCTGAGAAATCCCCATCGCCTGCTAGCGCCGTTGGTCACCAAGGGCTGGTTTGGGCCCTGGACTGAGGATATGCAAAGTATTTTCATGCATTTCAAACAAATGCTTACAGGACATGCAGCACACAAGTGATGAGCTTGGAGCTTGCAAACCTGATTTTGCCATTATATATTAAAAATATATGTAAGCTGTCAGCTTTTCTCAACAGCTGTGCCTTTCACTAGAACAGCCTACACCTGCTTTTGAATATTCCTTTATTATTTTCACTTAACAGTAAAACTCCAGTAAGAATACAAGCCTTGAGTAGATCTGTAAAGCCAGCAAATGTAGTAAAATGTCACTGCCGTGTCACAGAATTGCTTTACTACTTAACACTGCACAAGGAGTATGTTTTCATAGTTGTGTTGAGTTTTAGCTACCTGGCTCCTACTGACTTTAATGGGAATCACACAGCTAAAACTCCATGCACCACTTTGATACTTCAAAGTAATTTTTCAGTCCCCTGGAGAAGGTCATAGAAATATTAAAAACTAAAGCATTCTCTAAGGATCTCGGATTAAAGACTTGCATCAGACTTTATAAAAGTGATTGGTCAAATATATAATGTACTCTTAATGTTCTAGCTCCTGGTTTGTTTTCTTTAGAAAGAACCTTTGTGAAGCTTTCCACAAAAGGAAATATAAAGCGTAAAGAACAGCACAGCAAGGCATAACATGAACAAGAAGACACATAGAAGAGTTACCTGATACATTTTTACAGTAGTAAAGGATTTCTTGGGTTTTTTTTTTAATATTACGAGCAAATTCAGGCAATTCTTAATTAGAACATTGTTACAACTCTTTGTTGTTTGATTGCAAACAATAACGTAACTCAAATATTTCTATTTCCTTCGACATGTTGTCTGGCCTCTAGTGTCCCCATAATATACAACTTGTTCATAAAATTCCATTTTCACTTTACTCTCCTAAAGTGGGTCGACATGACTGCTCTTTCAGACCCAAGCACATGCTTCCTTCCCTCTGTAGTTGGTTACCAGAAATATGCACCCTTCTAGCTTTTCAGAGCTCTGACAACTTCATAACCCCGTTAGTCTTGCCACATTGAAGGTAAATCACACCTGCACTATCCACTGTACCGACAGACGAGGAGTAAAAGAGTCAAAAAGGATGACAAAATAAACATGAGTTCTGTATTAAATTTATCTTCAGGTTATTGAAGGCATGAGCAGCAATCAGCATCAAAAACTAGTTGTTCTTTTGATGGTGTTATCAAAATAATGGTATTTATATATATAAACTCATCTAGGAATACGATAACCTCCATAAAAACAAAGTGCTTAACAGAACGTAGACAACATAGTCTTGACTGTGTCCTCTCTTATATTGAAGTAGACATCTCATGTTCAAATTTTAAACCCGCAAAAGTGGAATTAGGAAAAAGCAAATGCACATTAAAAACGCAAAGAACACTTTAAACTTGCAGCAGCTGCCTACCATACAGCAATGAAGATCTTCAGCCTTCCACCTGGAAGCAAACTGAGAAACTCACTAGCCACACCAGTTCTCATGAAATATGACATTCCGCATAAAAGCATAGTCAAGGCTCATGGAATCAAACCATATTTATTACCAGATAAACCCAGACATAATTAAAAAAAAAAAATAAATCCATGAACCAAAATAAATATAAGCTTGTGTAAATACACAGACACACTTACAAGTGGCCAGGTGTACCCCTCTAACACCTCCGAACTATTATTACATGCATACATTTAAGGATATGAAGCATATATGTACACACAATAGTTTTCTGTACAACTGGAATTTTTATTTGCATTTCCATCATCCCTACATGCAGTTGTCAAGTTCCAGACCAATTAAGCTGAAATAACCTTCCACTAAAATTTTGAGCACAAACCAAAGCACCAGGATGGCACAAAGTAAGTGTTACTGTCTTAGCCAATTCGCATGAAAAGTGACTGTGGCAATATCATCACACTATAGGTATCCTAAAACAAAATGGGTCATGTTTTCCTTTTTTTTTGTCACAGGAAAGGCAAATTGATGCATAATTAACAATTGGCCAATGCAAATTCTTTTACATCTTTTAATTGGTGTTAATTAGATTAGAAGTAAATTTTCTTTTATCTCACCATTCTAATGCGAACTAATCTTCTCAGCAGCATGTCAAAGTTTCCCTTTTAATTAAACTTTTCAGCTGGGAACTTGGGCAGTGCTCAGGCACGAAAAGATATAATTTAAGACACATGAATTGTACTGAGTTTTATGAATGGAACATCAAAAATTTAAACCTATTAAAAAGGCTCAGCAAGAAGGTCAGAAATCTGAATTCTGTAGAAGCAACAGTGAGCTTTTAAAATTGCTCTGAGAATGTGACTACAGCACTCTCCAGCCACACCTTCCACTTCCAAATCCATACGTTTGCAAAGGAAAACTACTCCAAATGTAAAACATCTCCTGTGAATTAACTTTCCCCTTTCATACTGCTTTCCCCAAAATACTGCAGCTCCTCCAAAATTGTTAACATGCAGAATAAACCACAAAATACATTTAATATCTTTTATGGGAAGCTGACCCGAAATAAAATTTTATGCAGTTAAGGACTTTTGATAGTTCTTTGTCCAATTTTTTTCTCTCTCTATGGGGCAATGGTGATTGAAACCTGATGTCTGCTGCACAAAAAGGCCATAAAATATTTTTATGTAGAAGTAAAACAGTAGCCATTAAGTTTTGCTATGATGTTTGAGTAGATATGCAGCACGAAAACATGATAAAAGAGCCATAAACTGATTGTGATCCAATGCAATTACAATGACTTCTCTCCAATGAACGACATGTACTAAATTCAGTTACAGTTCCTTGCAAAATTACTTTGGGCAAAGGACCAAGAAAACACTATATCCTCTTTACGAACGGCAGCTTGCCAGGGAAATCACAAACACACAAGCTTTAATATCTATGGCCAAAAAGCACTTGGGAACTCATTAGGAAAAGGTTAAAAAGACTCACTTGTGAAAGACAGTTTTTTTGCGACTACAGCAGCATCCTGAAGAGTCCAGCATTTGGGCTGTTGGGAAGAAGTGCTCCCGGAGGAAGGAGAGAGGACCCCTAAGGAGGGTGGGTACCCTTTCTCCTCATCGTGTTTTGACCTCTTGACAAAGGTAAGCTGCAGAAAAATAGCAACTTGTTTCACAGTCTTTCCTATTAAAGTTTTATAAACTGAGTGACAGAGGACTGGTGAAAATGGGAACCCCAGCCTAACAACGGAGATTTTGCTAGGAAGAGAGTCCTTGAGCGCTGGAAGCAATTAAGATAGGAGATGATAGATTTGAAATCAGATGCTCTTTCTAAAGGTGGATAGAAACTGTGATCCTGGGAATTTCATTCCTTTGATTGTGTTTTTTTGATTAGATAACCTGGTTTAACTTTTACTCATCAAAAGGATTTCTATATTCTGAGCAGTCTGTTCAAACCCCATGATTTCCTGAGGGGTAGACTCCAAGGAGAAGACACCCTCAGGCATTTTAAGTGTCAAAATTCGGTGAGCAGTACGAGGTCATTCCCTGGCAAACAAGATTTAAGGAAGATGGTGTAGAGATATTCCAAGTAATTTCTGTGCCAAAACCAAGCATACAATAATAAGTGTCAACAGCAGTAATTTCCACCCAGGTGAAACTGCCCTGAAGTATCGTGAAAAGTGCAAACCTGGTAGCATCATTTTCTATCTTACCTGGAAGTAAAGGGAATTGAAACTGTGATTTTCCTGAAGAATATAAGGCATTTTGCTTTATATAGGAAGGACAAAACAGAGTTGAAGCTACAGATGTAAATTTGCCTGTATTTGTATTTAATGAAAAAGATTGAAAAAGCCACAAAATTGTCACTTTCATTGTCTAAGAAACTCTGATTATTACATTTTAGGGGCACCTAGGAGGTGCAGAAGTAACAACTGATGCTCAGTACAGGCATTTAATGGGCTACCGAAACTTAGGTATTATGACACACAGGAGCAAGCTGAGGAAAGAACTGAACCTCCTTAGAGAAAGGATAAACTCCCACCACATCACTGGGATCCACTTTAATGGAAACTTATGATGCTTGTTATTAACAGTTTATAGAGTTGCTACCAAGCTGAATTACTGATTAAAGAAAAAAAAAAAAAGCTAACCAGGATTATTCTAATCTAATACTAACAATGCACAGCAGTTATTTTTTATAGTGGAGTCTAGATTCAGGGCTTATCAGTTCTTTTTATATAAACTTCAAGTTTATAACTTACATAAAAATTAAAACAATGCCTCAGTGTTGTAGAAGGTGTCATCATACACACCTCTATACAGCAGAGCCCAAGCCAGAAAGGACAGAAAAAATCCTTCCTAACTGTAGCACTCTTAGCCTGTCTGAAAAATGTCACACTAGGTACTAATATCACCAGTAAGAGAGTGAGGAAACACAGCAATGCGAACTCCCTGCCCCAGAAAGCCAATAAATCTCTCCTCCTAAAAACCAGAGCCTGCTCAGCTTTTCTCTGCCTTATTAAATCATAAACCAAAAGCAAATGTCAAAGCATTGCTGCAACTTCATGTAATTACTGTAAGACTTCCTAGATTGTGTTATAAGCAGGGAGAGAATTTGGATGTGAAAGAGGCAATGTTCACTGCTCCAGAAGCCCGCTGGGACATGGTACTGGGCTTTGGTGTCAAGGCACCTCCCTTCCTAAAAGATAATTTCTTTTTTTTAATCCTGTGCATTACCTGTTTAATAGTAATTATCAATTTTGCAACAGTGACCACCAGTCAGTAATTACTAACAGTTATTAAATTAATCTGAAATTTAATAAGGGATGCAGTGCTCCTGGAATGAAAGCTTTCTATAGTAGTGTGTTAAACAATGGAACCTACAGAATCAGAGCATTCAGACTGATTATACACACACACATTTTTATCAATAGGAATATAACACATTCACTTTAATATAGATGCAAATTAGCTTTATACATGTGTTTGCTTAAACTCATTCTAAATACCTATATAAATACTAACACAAGTTTCAAACATGTGATGTGCTAGAACTAGTAAGACATTTATTTTGAACGAAACAATAAAAGCTACATAAGTCTTACCACCGTCGAATGCACTCCTTTGAACATTACGTTTCGGCTAATTGAGTTGTTAAACAGCACATTTTCGTGTTAGTAGAAGGTATTCCTTAAAACCTTACACAACAGATTCGGCCAGTAGAGTCTGATCATCTGTTTACTTATTATTTACCTGATTCCATGCAGACTCCCGAAAAATGGGGGAGGGAAAATAATCTCATTTTGCTTTTCCAGAACTAACTTTTCCTTTGAAGTGTGTTAATATGGCAAGACTTCATTCTCTCTCAACATTTGTAAGAACCCAAATTCATCACTGCTAAACTTCTACTACTCAGGTAAGTGCAAATCAGTTTCTAGTAACGTGGATTTTTTCTTTCCCATTAATTGCTCCTCAGTGGTGGTGTGCATGGTGGGTGAGACACAAAACAATCGTGCCAACCACTAAGACTGTACAAGGTCTGAAGACTGCATGAAGGAGTAACACAGCCTGATGCCACCCAGTGTCCCCCAGTATTGAAACACATGATTGCTTTGCTGATGTTTGACATAGTACAAGCACTACAATTCCTTTACAAAGAGGAGGAAAGCCCTAGAAACCTTCCCTGGTTGGCTCCAGGCACACCAGAGGAAGCTCCCACTTCTCCGGGGTTTTTGAAAGCCACAGTTCCATCTGCACCAAACCTACACGACCCAACAAACAATACGCAGTAACATCCAAAACCAACATGCTGGTGGTTGTCTAAAGGGAACAGCAGCAGCAGTTCGAGGATTCTGTCAGGCTATATTGATGTCTACTGTAAAGCTAAAACTAGAGCTGCATGGACCATATAGCATCACTTCTTCCTTCATTTACAAAAATCAAAGCATTGTTAAAAAACCACACTGCAAA
Source organism: Todus mexicanus (assembly GCA_013389965.1). Taxonomy (NCBI): domain Eukaryota; kingdom Metazoa; phylum Chordata; class Aves; order Coraciiformes; family Todidae; genus Todus; species Todus mexicanus. Next base: position 2,441 of record WEIS01037249.1, on the reverse strand, counting down.
CATGAAAATTAATGCATACGTTGGACTTGGAAATAATATTTAAACTCTTCCAGTAGAATAACCAGCACAAAAATTGAGGCGAAGCCACCAGAGAAACATCTGATTCTGAAGAATTTCAGTAATTGGATCATTTAATTCTCAAAACTTCTGGAGCAAGCTCTGCTTCTTGAAAAAAACCCTTCAGCTTTCTCTTACTGAATACTTGGCTGTTATAACCTTGGACACGCCACTAGTGTCTGGATGTAAAATCCTGAGAAGATAATGTTGGCATTTGTCACGCATCAAAAATTCCTTTTTGATGGGAAATGGAAGATTTGGTGAGACTAAAGCTTATAGGGCAACAGTGAAATTCCCCCCTGGAAGCTGTAAAATATCCACGTGGAACAAAATTCTGGTTTACTTATAGCAACTCTTTGCTCAGCCACTGCTGTGGGAGAGGGACAATACAAGCAGCACCTCACTGCTACCTCCAATGTAAGGTATCTGCTGGCGGGCCTCTCGCCACCCGCACAGCCCGCACCAAGCTACGCACTTGAAAACAAAATGATCTTTGGCACACGCAAGTAAATTGCTGCAGCACAGACATATCTGGACAGTAATTAATCATTTCAAATGCTCAATGTGTTTGGATATAAAATTAAGAAAGTCAGGTTGTTAAAAAATGACAGATTTAAGCACCATCTGGGCTCTGTGGCCACAGTGGCGCGAATTCCAAAGGAAGGCTTAACAGTGCATGATCCGAGAATCCCATCTGTCTCAGCTGAAATGAAACAAATAAATAAATAAACCGGCAGCCTCATTTACACGGTTTTCCCAAGTTTCCCAATTTAAAGATCAGCTTGCAATAGGAAAGCATATAGAATTAAAGGCGCTACATCTTCAAATTTTGTCTCTATCTTTTACATAAATTATTACCATATTATACTTCTATGGAAAAAAGATCTCCACATAGGTATAGCTATATAGATCTCTGTATCTAATCCCTATATAGGTATACCTACATAGATATTATAGGGATAGACTTATAGATATTATAGACTTATAGATATTATAGGTATAAACTATATAGATATACCTATATGGACCAAACATTTTGAGATGTCATTTCTGAGTATGAGTATGTGTTCATAAGAATATAGTGCCAGATATGACTCTTCAGTTGATTTGGGGAAGGCAGAATCCCTTTCTGGCACCCAGAGTCCTTTACAGCTCCTTCCCCAAGCCACTGCTCGCCTGTACCTGCGCCACAGCAGCTCTGCCAAGGGATGAAATACAGCCTCCTTGGCTTCTCTCAGCCTTCCCTCCTGCCACCTTGCTGCACCTCCCTCCAAGGGCAGAAGCCTCTCAAACTAAAGTCACCTGCAACTAGTTAACCTGCAGGATGTCTCCAATAAAGCTTGCCTGGTACGGAAAAAGTAAATAAATAAATCATCCAAGACAGATGAACACAGAACATGAACCCAACTATTTGCCTCAGAAGAGCTTAGCCAGAAGGATTTTAAGTTTAGAGGTGAACTCCAGGAATACTCTGGCAAAGTCCCCAGGCGTTTTTAAGTTTGGCCCGAGTGCCTCTGTCCAGCCAGCTGAGCACCAGGTGGGTGGACGCACAGACAACGTCTGTTTCTCAAATGTCTTTGTGCCTCACGACACAGGGGGGTGCTTTCTGCAGGAAAGATGGGACTTTCCATCCTCAGGAGCTTCTGCCCTCAGCACATACCCTGATGCGCACACTGGCCCAGCCTGTATGCAGCTCCACAGGAACAGAAACTCCAAATCGGCACCTGTCACAGCCACACTCTCTCCTCCTGCCCCAAAGCCATGTGCTCACTTTTCCTGCAGATGAGGGCAATGGAAAGATTGCCATGGCCATCTGCAGGCCTTTTCCGAGGTCTTGGGCAAGGAACTTTGAATCTGCCCCATCCTCTGTTCCAGCCAAGAAGTGACTACCACCTCTCTCACACATAGCCACTCTTCACTAAAACTGAGTCCTCCTTCCTGTTCTGCCTTCTTTCAAGAGCTATAAGAAGTTTCCCAGACATTATCAGCAGGAAATACATCCAAAACTTACACATCACCAGTTTTAAATGTAAATAAAAGATAGCATCATACTGTAAAATATCATAGCTTCTTTTCTTTCAAACAGAGAAATTTGTATCAAGGCCTAATCCTGGAAAGATTTTATGCAGGATCTTGATTTTACCTTCAATAACCTCTTTGCATTTGTAATATGGAACATGAGGGTACATTTTTCTGGACTCATAACGTAAGACTTCATTGGCTCTGCTCTGCTCTCAGGTTTCAGTTTCTGCTGTACATTTTTTGTAGGCAAATCATTTGGACCCAAATGGATGAGCAAATGAGTAATATATTCTCTCACTTAAAATTGCTTTTAAATCAGCGGCACTGAGCTCGTTTACTGTTTCCTTGTAAAAAAAAAAAAA
>WEIS01037246.1:226-22274 GCA_013389965.1 Todus mexicanus | reverse complement strand
AATATTAATTTATTTATTTTCCTTTAGCAACATGAATGTGCCGTATCTGCTCTGAAGAAGGAGAAATCTTTGTTTGAGGACTGACTTGCCAGAAATACCTGCAATTTTGTTAATAAACATCTAAGACTTTCCTCTAAACAAGGAATTCTATGAGGAAAAAAGAAATGGAAACATGTTCCTGGTTTTTATATCAATATTGAAGTAGTTTGCCCTTTTTCTTTATGAATTTTTTACCATTATGGCATGACCAAATCACTTCTTTGCCTCTCAGTCCCATAAATTCTAATTTAAGAAGCCATTCTGGTGAAGAAGAAAAATGAAAATTCATCATTTTTATTTCATAAGGTAAGGTGGCCCTAGACATGAGCATGTCTGAGTAGAAAGATGGCTATTGACCATCTAGTACACTCCCTGCTACCATCCTAGGAAGAGGTTTATTCCATATGTGAAGTGTCAGACTGGTCGAAAAACAAATATCTGTCTTTCTCAACGATGCACTGTAGCACATACAACAAGGGAGGAAAAACAAACAAACCAACCAAAATCAAGGTCTATTTCCCTGCATAGACCTTGTCCTTCCACTTGAGACTCCTGACAGAGAGTACAAGCTACCACCAGTGTAACAACAGTTTTCCTGTTATAGATGCCGCTCTGCTTTGAGCCTGATTTGTCATCAACAATTCACCTCACATAGGACACCATTTGGTGTCCCTCATGTGAAAACAACTTGTAAACTAATAAATAAGGGGAAGAGATATTTAATAATTGATAATGAAACGGAGTAAAACCCGTGACCTTGGCAGGAAACATTCTGTGTCTTATTAGCAATTGGCAGAGCTAGTCATCCATCCTCCTAAAATCCATCTCCTGGATGTGTTGCATCTCTTGAATTTATACTGCTCTGGCACCAAACCATGAACATCACATTTCTGATGCTCTCGCTGTCTTGCAGTCTAAATCCAGCAAACTTTGCTCCTCCTACCAACAGCAGCCTCTTTGTCTATTTTTCCTACATACAGATATATATGCTCCTCTAAATTTTCCACAAAAGGGGAGCTGTAGAAATATTTGTGGGTTTGATAATTTTATTGATCTTGGAAGCCTGGGGCTGCATAGTGCCTGAGCACAACTAGAGTTTATGGACTGCTGGCATGAGGTATATATTTTAGAGTTCTCCTTAGAAGCTAGAGGAAAAATGAGGGCCGTATTATTCCTTCTGCAGGTTTTATGGTGGAAAAAAGCGCATTGTAGACAATGATTACTCAGTACGTTGTGCAAAAATCATTGCCAGGGACCGAAAAATCACCTCCTATGCGCCGTTGCTGGCAGTACAACAAACATTCTACACCAAGATTTTTATAAGTGATATTAATCTTTCCTGCTGGAGTTGGCCACCGTTGACGCGCTGTCCTGGTAAGGCTGTACGTTTAAGCCATACAGGAGTCCTCCCATTTTAAATAGACTATTTTTCAAGTATCTTTCAGCCATACCAATTGTATCTGTACTTCCTTTCTCCGTCTTCTAGAAATTTAACAGGACCGTTCAGCCTTTTGGAAGAGATGCAAGATTAACCACATTTGCCATCTATGTATATGTGAACATACATTTTCACATATACACGTTTATGTGAATATATCTATTCATGTATTTTTATATATACACACAAACATGCCATAGATGCAGGTACAGATAAATAAAACTTCTCAGTTGTGGCCATTGTAGCCACATTTGAAGCTATTGCTAAAAGAATGGTTGACCCAGTTAATCTTTCTCTAAAGAAATGCCTGGTTATGTTATTTTTGGCTTCAGCTGCATTTTAAAGCACTCATCTCTAAATTAGAACTGGGGAGTTTCCAGGCTTCAGAAAAAGGCTGGCATTCACTAGTCCCCAGCACAAGAGCAGCTTATTCCCCAAAATAAACCTTCCTAACAATTTTTTCTTAATGTGTTTGTGTATTTTAAGGGCGCAGCAGCAGCAGCAGGGGAACAGGTCAAGTATTTTTGATGATTTCATTCCTAACACCACACAGCTAATTATTTTGGAAGGTGTTTTTTTTTTTTCTTTTCATCTTTTCATTCCACAGAAATATGGATTGATTTTTTTTTTCTTCTGCCATTGCCTGCAGCAAAGTGAAATACACACGTAAAATAACCATATAAAAGTCTAACTTTTTTTTTCAAAGTGTTTTCTTAGACATCCTCCTGGAAGAAAACTCACAGAGGTTTGTTGTTGGGGCTGTTGAGGATCTTGCAAGAGGAGGGGGAATGTGATATTTATACACCTGCCCAGTTATGGAACAGTTTTAAAATAACAAAAGAATAAAACTTCCTGTGAGCAGCTGCACGGAAGGGAGCAGGACCAGGTTTAGATTCTGTGAGATTAGATTGTAAGTGGTGTCAATGGTAGTAAACAAGAAATGAGGCTTGAATGAAAACTGGAAACAAAACTATTTTTCTGCATGTGTGTTGGAACTCATTACTGAATTTTGATTAGTGGCCTTTCTGTTCAGCATCTGAAGAGATCTGGGGGTTTCAGTTGCAGTGCCACCTTTACTGTCCAAGTCTAAGACTCAGATAACCAGTTGCACTAAGTTTCAAGTGGCAGATTCACTATCCTCACTGGCTACTTTGAGGGATGTTACATAAAGCGCAAATAAGATAATTAGCAGAAGCATCTCTCTGGGATATAAAAGAAGCCAGCTGCATACTCAGGCTCCACATTCAGGAGGGGTCTAGTTTCATCTCAGATGTGGTGGAAGAGTCCAGTTCAGTGATGAACAGCAAGTTATGTTGTGAAATGGATGAAATTCAAACATAAATTATCCTGTCAAGATATCTTGTCACTACTGGAAATTACTTGAAGGCATCTGTGCTGGTGTTGAATGATACAGGCTGTCGGTTATTTTCCACTACCCAAGACAATCTGAGGCACTAGAGATATTTACATAAAAGTACATAAATTACCTTATTTAACTCTAGGAACACTGGCGTTTTCCATCCCAACAACCACTTGGAAGGTTGTAAACATGTATCGACAGCCTCCAAAGCGTTACAACTCTTTGTGTTTGCGTTTTGGTAGGCGAACCCTGGAGAAGAGTCCTGTGGACTCCGTGCCTCCTTTGCTTCCCAGAAGGGCAGATCACTCCATTACCCTTCTGTCCTGGTTTGGGTTAGAACAGAACAATTCTATTCTATGATTTTTATTTTTCAGCTAAGTCTGTCGAAGTTAGCAGCATGTTTACCAGACAGAGTCTGCTTCTAGCAGTAATAATACTTAATGTTTATAGTTAGTACCTAGGATTGGTATGCAAACCAAGGTCACTGCTAGATTTTGTGTACCACACTGGGGGGTGCAAAAAGCAAAGGCTGCACCTTCAGGGAGGAGGGAACAGGACAGGTGACCCTAAATTAGCCAACGAGGGATTCCATGCCATATACGTCATATTCGGTATAAAGCTGAGGGATCACGAGAGGGATCTCTCTTGGCCCTTTTACCATTTTGCCCTTCGTCTTTCGTTTCCCTGAGCTCCAGCTGCTCTCTCGGCTTCGGGACTCTTCCTCGCTCGGTTTGGCCTTGGCAGCTTCAGCTTTGCCCTGAGGCCTCCGGCCCCGGTCTCAGCCCCCGGCTCAGGCCTTGGCTGGGCCCCGGGTTCTGGGCCACATCCCTGAATCCAGCTCCCGGTTCCCGGCTGCTGCTGGGCCCTTCCACAGCATCAGTGGGGACGGGGATGGATATACCATCGGGGGGGTTGGGTTCGATACTGGTTTTGTGCATATTTGTATATATTTACTTTGTATTATTATTGTTGTTATTATTTCATGTTTTAGTAAAGTTGTTCTAGTTTCCTTTCCTAATTTATAAGTCTCTCTCCTTTATTTCCATTCTTCCCTTTTTTGGATACTGAGGGGGAGAGAGCGTTTTGTTGCACATTTGGGGGATGCCCTGACCCCAAACAGTGACACCTTCTCTAAACATCTTTTCAATAGCTGCCCTCCCACTTCTCCACACAGGCGAGTACTGGGTCCCTCACTGCAGCACTCACACAGCAACCACCACCCAGAGTACCGGTGACCGCAGCCGCCTTGGATCATCTTGAGGCATTCACGGTTTCCCCCCTCTCTTTCCCCAGGGCAGAAGTCACTATAATCTCAGACCAGGCCGCTCCTTTTGGCACCACGAGTGCAACGTTCAGATGAGCACAGAGTGAGCTGGAACAGGTCTTCGGGGGCTGAACATCTGACAAACTAAAGCATGCATCTTCTGATTGTCTTTGTCAGCTCTTAGTAGACAATGTTTTAACATTTACAGGTAACTGAACGCTGCCATTTCCAATACATTTACAGTAAGAATCTCTCTCATCATTAATTCTACAGACTTCTATGGATGTTAAAATGGTGTTGACATTTAAAGCACGCCAATTCTAATACTCGCAACCAACACAGACGTCTGCGTATTTGAAAACAAAGTTCCACACTGCTGACAGCTATTCTGGTTTCTAGCATTCAGCGTTTCTCTTGGTAGGTAATGTGTACGTGTGTATCGGCAAACGCGTGGAAAACCAAAGAGGCAATTTTAAAGACCTTCTTTTAAAATTTCTGAGTAGCAAAAGAGGCAATTTTGAAAACTGGTAGCTGTCTCAGAATGTAGAGGTAGAACAAGAGTGGACCATTCTGGAGAAGACCTCTAGGGCTGGCAAGATAGCAGGTGGACTCCAGAAGCCGCAGGCCCTTTTAACTTCAAAGGGTAAAAATTCTGGCTGTGTTTTCAGGTTTTGTCCATTCGCTTTAGAGTTTAATTTCTCAAGGATGTGAGTTTGTGCAAAGACTGGTCTTATCAGGACACTAAGGGCATTAACAGACTTTACTGTTACTGCCCAGACCTATGTCCTAGAGCTTCCCCCACCCCTGCCTAGGCCCCAGGGCCCTGCTTCAGCCCATCCCAAGGTCATCAGTCCGTGCCACAGGAACGCTGACCTCCAGCTCCCCACAGCCCTGCCCTAGCACTTCATCCCACCAAGCCAGCCCAACCTGCTGGCTAAGGTCCTGCATAATCAGCCTCATCACCACAGACTTGCTTAAGAACCTGGGCTGAGCCCAGTTTTCCATCCTCCCTAAGCCTACGCTGCCCTGCTCTCTACTCTGAGGGATGGTGGGACAGTTCCTGGCCAGCACAACCTGCTAGCTGGATCATCCCCCTTCCAGTCCCTTAAGCAGCTGCTCCTCTGGCTGCCCCCTGATGGGTACTATGCAATTTTAGCTTCGTTTTGGGATAAAGGTTCCCCTGGAGAGGAGCAATCTGCAAATGTTTCACCTGGATGGTCTTGAAGACTGGAGCCACCTGAACACTCAGAGGTGCTTGTTCTACAGTCAGACAAAGAAACCTCTGCTTTCCCAGGCTTATCCTGACTGTCTACACAGAAATACATGTATCATTAGACCCGGGGCCAGGGATGAACAACAAGGCTTCCTGAGGCTCTGCACTCTGGCAGAACAGTTACCTCGAAGTGCATATTCCCAGTCTATTGCCATCATGAAGTCAAACTCATTAGCACAGCCTCTGCTGCTGAGCTCATGGGCAGACCCACTGTAAGAAGCAGCTGCAGTCGCTTAAAATCTGGATTGCCTAAGAGCTGATTGATACCATCTTGCTGCTTGCTTTTGCATTGCACCCAGTCTCCCTCTCAGGAAAAAGTATTTAGCAGCCTAGTTTCAAATAGCCTGTGACTGGGGGTTTCAGTGTATGGTGAGGCAATACAGCTGAGCACCTCGAGAAGCCTGCAGGTCCCAAGAAGATCTCTCTCCTGCCACAAGTGCTTTCTCCTCGCTGTCCAGCTCCTCACACTCTCTTCTATCAGCTCTGAAGTTTATCTAACTGCAAGGTAAATTCACTCAGCTCATTATTCCAGGAGAAAACACAACGGGTCAAGGGCTACCTGAGTTAGTTTTCCACTGAATTACTAAATTAAATTTGGCTTACCATGCTATCAGAGAAGCATCACAGCCAAGACAAAGGACAGGGGGATTGGGACTACTCTCTTTTTGTAGCAGCAAACTGCTAAAAAAGATTCTGCATATTGTCTAAATGCACAAAAAGGTGCCAGATCTTTCACTGCTATGACTGAGGTGTAAGTTTGTATTATAGATTTGTAAGAGCTTCCAACTTAGGAATAGAAAATAAGCAGCTTGGGGCAATCAACCATTAGAATGCCCCAGTTGGCTGGGGCTTTTTGGTGTGCGCTGAGCATGCTAGGATAAAGCTAGTGTGTTTTATTCCGCCTTTGCTAGTAACTAAATGCTAGCGCTAGGTCAGTGGTGCTAATGGCATACAAGGACTTGGTGCCTGCACTCCTGAGCTCAGTCGTATGGAGTCATCAGAAACACAGGTCTTGCTCTGCAGACAGGAGTCCTCAAAACAAGATGAGAATAGGTTGGGTAAATAAAAGAATGAAATGTGAAGTAAAAAGAGACTAGCTGGGGGGAAAGGGGAGAAGGGCAGGGAGAGTAAACATTTACAGCTATTTCACAGCCTTTTTTTGGAAGTCTTTGTTTTGCTTACACTAGGAGGACTTAACTTACAAAGTAGTGATGATAATTAGCAACCAGACTTACTAATAAGATACCTTGAATTGCTAGCATCTGTGTGAGTTAGGATAAATTGAAAAGTAATAGTAGACATTTGTCAGATCACACCTTTACCTCAGTGGCTGTAACCATTTCACCTTCCCACACGTGTTTGGTTTGTGTTCTTTAACTCACCAGTTATTCCACTGAGACTATTTCTTTCTGGATATGTCCTCCTGTCACACTTAGCAGTGCTAGAACACTGCTGTGCAATTCAGACTGCCTCTTGGTGGCAAGCAGCTAGTCCTGTCCTAAACTGGTTAACCAGATATTCTTCTAATTACCCACTTCACCTTCGGTGTGATACAAAGCAAGGGAAAAAAAAACCCCACATTGAAAGGATATGTGAAAGAAAAGAATACGCTATCTTTTTGATCTATTCCCTGATTGTAAACTGTGTGGGATATGCCACACGGTATATCTTATGCCATGTACATCCTCACGCAGGGATGATTGATAATAAAAAAATATATTTTATCAAAAGAGCTTCTCAAGTTAAGCTCTGAAGTCAAAACGCAGACGTCTACTTGTGACTTCTGCTTGAAAGTAGAAAACATTTGCTCCTTCACTATTCGCTTCAAAAGGAGCTGGAGAGGAGACTCAAAATGCTTCTAGAATGAGTTGAAAGCAGGGGTTCTAAATGGGATTTAATTTTTTAACAAAATCTTGCTCTCCTTATCATAAAGGTTGGTGCAGTTGAACATTCTAGGTGCTGTGAGCAACACCTTGAATAAACATGTGCCTGCTTGAAGTAATGAAAAATTTTATTACTGACTGTGGAGTGTCAGAACTTTTTCCAAAATGTCTGTACTCTGCACTGATCCATTTCTACTTTTAGATTTGAAAAATGGGTAAGAAATCTTCACGCAATACCTCCTCCCGCCCACACTGCCAAGTGCAGCAGCAGAAGGCTAAGGAATTTACAGAGCTAGTGATCCTGTTGAAAAAGAAATGTAGTTTTCATGTTAAGCTTGACTTTAAAGAGTGGAAGAATTTTTTGTTATGACTTTCTATGCTATTGATGGTATGGAGGACAAGGAATTATTATCAGTGTACCCCTGAGAAACAGGAAGCTTTGATTCTGTTATCAGCTCTGCCTGTAGTTGCAGCATCCCTTCTCTTTCAGGAACGTACACTCTTGTACAGTAGCTTTCAGAGATTGATGGAGCTCCTGAGTATATGTGAAGGAGATTTCATCCACCTAGAAGCATCACACACCATTAAGGCTGTAGTACAGCCCTGGTGTGGAAGTTTTATCAGTGTCCTGTGTACAGCATGTTACTCTGTGGAGACTCAAGCACTATTGCCACTCTTGTCAGGCAGGGAAAGACAATAACTTGAGTACGCTTGTACCACGTGGCTGGAGACCTGACACAAGCCTCTAGGCAAAAGGTAATACAAATAAATTATAGTAGACAGGCAGCTTGTGAAAAAGAAGGCTCACCCTTTAAGGGACAAGAAGCCTGTGGAAATCAGGAAGTCAATTCCTGTACAAATATTTAAAATACTGTTAGCATTTTGATGGTTGGGGATGTGATTGATTTTTTTGCTTTTATTCGACTCCTTTCCATTAGCTTCTTAATCAAAATGAAATCTAATCAAAGTCAGTTACTAGAGCTCTCCTGACAGATGGTGACTTGTTAAACCATGGTTGTGTGATTGTGTTCATCATTTGCCCACACTCTGTGCCAGAGCCAGTAGCCCTCGTGTGGTCTCAAAAGCTTTATTATAGTAACTCGATTCAGCTCAGAAATCACTCCAGTCACTTCTTTACCCCTACTGTGAGACATTATGTTATTTCAGGTTAAGTTAATAACTGACCAACTAAATATAAGGCACTCCTTAAGCCATTTAAGTTTTGTTTTGAAGGCTGGAAGATAAATGAGTTTAGAAGTAGTTTTGTTTACACAGACGTTAAGTGAATCACTACACTTTTCTGTGTATATGAAGTTTAAGGACACTTGAAGATATGTCAAGTTACAGTGGTTCGAAATCGTACTGTCCTTCAATCAAGCCACAGGAACAGGCTGAGTGCATGCTCTGGTAAAGCAAAACACAACATCTCCAATCTCCCTTTGCTCGTTAACCTACAGATTAACCTGTTTCATTAAAATGTAAGCCACTAAGCGTTACCCTTGAAGTCAGACTGACCTGAGACAGTGTCTGTGGTCAGTTGGTGCATCTCAGCTGATGGAGATAATCGCTTAAACCACTCTCTATTTCCAAGTGGCTTCACATGCTAAGTGCATTAACCATTTCCATAATTTAACCACTTGAAGGTTGAAAGGCATTTCAATTTGAAAATTTCCCATAGCTCTTCTAAGCTTGATTCTTTTGCAGTCTGCCTAAAAGCAGTGGAATTCACCTCTTGGAACAGAAGCACAAATGGATGTGTCTTTGATGTGTTTAGAGCTACAAAAGTTTGATGTTTTCAATTAAAACAAGTGCTATTTACTTCTATACTTACGGGTAATAGAACACTTTTGACTTTTACAAAGTGCGTGTTATTAAAGCACTTTGCTAATGTACAAAGGCACTTTCATAAAACAAGGAAGAAAAGAAGCAGTCCTCTTTCAAACTGTCTCTGGAAAATGAGATGAAAGTAAAAAAAAAAAAAAAACTTGCGAGAGGAGAGTTCTTTAACAATAAGAGAGCTGTCTTCAGCTGTTCCCATGTATGATTTCAGTCATCATCTCTATGCCTAGAAGCACTTTTATAAACATTTGTAACAATTTAAACATATTCTATCACTCAAAACTTTTCACACAAGGGCTCTTCACCCTAACCTTTTTGATGAGGCCAGAAAACACTTATCTTGCAGTTTCCAAGGCATTCCTAAAATAGTACAATAGAAAAATAATATGGTATTGTTAGTGTTCTGGAGTAACTATTACTGATTTATTACTTAATATCATTATTGAAACTGTATGTGGACCTCTTCTGTGTATGTCAGTTTATTTCTTTTCAGCAAATATTTCCTGCATTATGCTCTGAAATCGCAGTTTTCAGGAATTTAGATCTCAATTCAGCCAGGCACAGGATGAGTTTAAGTCTTTTCTGGAGCCATTTTCCTCTTCTACATTTCTTCTTGTCCTCTCTTGAATTTAGCACTGACAATGACAGAGTTCCATCACTCAGATCTACAGTTCGTAACTATCGGGTATGATATGCCTAAACCCAAAACTATCATTTTAGGTTTGTGGTGACCAAGCTGAAGGAAGGAGTCACATGTTTTTCTCCAACAACTTTTCCTGATAGGCCAAGAAAGGCTTTTGTGGGTTTTTTTCTATTGCGTGTAAAACTGAAAGGCTGTTTTATAAAGGGGAAAAAATATTTCCAACAAAATACCGCTCAAATGGTGTCTCTAAAATGGCAAAGGGAAAATATATTATTCTTCAGGTCATATAGCAGTGTTTCCAGTAATGTGGCGTTTCTAATGGAGAAATCAGCAGCAAAGATGTTATTTTCCTGCAAAGACCTTTGTGAAAGACTCTTAAAACCTCTCCATTTCAGTTTCAGAGCAAGGCAAACGGATGGGCACCTTACCCATATCTCTTAAATACATGTATTTCTTCTTATCTCTAAACAGGGAGTTTTAACCTGGGGATCACAGAATCATAAAATCACAGAATGGTAGGGGTTGGAAGAGACCTCTGGAGATCATCTCATCCAACTCCCTTGCCAAAGCAGGTTCACCTAGAGCAGGTTGCACAGAATTGCATCCAGGCAGGTTTGGGATGATTACACTGCATTATTTTGCTTCTGCAAGTGGTACTTTCACAAACCAAAAAGTTCCCCATCTTAGTTTTCTCTTAAAAAACAGATTCTGGTGGCTCCTGTCCATCTTCTAAATGCTTTCTAGCTTTCCATTCTGTTGCGGTTCATTGTTTCATAACAATAGATTTTTCACCTCTTCTCACTGATGGTAGTAGTCAAATAATTAGAACAAACAGCTAGAAGAGATGTTTAGTACAGAGCATCTAGAAAAGCAGACACAAAGGAGTTTGTCTTGTAGAAGAATCCAAAAGCGAAGTGTAGCCTTTGGTAGCTGGACTTCTGAGGCCAGAGTCCAAAAACATCTTTTGGGGAAAGGATGCATTTTTATGCTTCTGTGTGTGTACGCATGCATTTATTTATTTATTTGTTGTAGAGTAAAATGTCATCTCATAAAAGCATCAGCTGCAACCAGAGATGCTATTACGGGTTTTGTATTATTAGCATCCAAGAGTGCTGGGGGTGAGGAAAAGGTGCAGAAGCAGCAGGGGACCGTTGCCATAAACAGGATTTCACAGAGTCATGGGTCTTTCAGAGGCATCTCCAGCTTACATTACTTCTAAAGTTAGCATTATTTCTCCATTCCAAATAATCAGAAATAAAACATCAGACAGTAAACACTCCCCCAGTGACTAACTGTGTTGTTTGGGTCTTTTCTTCCCCCCGCTCCCCACCCCCCTCGCAACTACTTTGCAGAAAGAAAAGACACTAAAAGTTCCTTCTGTGAGTTGCCAAGGTGCTCCCAGCCCATTGTGCAGAATCATTGTCAGGTTAAATTAGGGAGTACAGACTCCATGAGTGTAAAAAAATCAATACTTGATGGAAGATTGCTCCCCGGAAAATCTGTTTTGATTCCAGGATTAATTCGCGACCAAAGGCTTCTGCAAAATGACATGCCATTAGTCAGAAAATGAACACATTCTACCCTTGAAATTGGATGGAAATATGTCAGGTGATTGACCTATTCATTCTCTTCGCTCTCTGGGCAGAGAGAGTAGGTGTGGTAGCTGTGAATTAGGCCTGCGAACCAGGTCCATTTTCCAAGCAGTAAAAAAAAAAAAAGTCCAATGTGAATTGCAAGTATTCTCTAGGCCATTGTTGTAAAGCTATTGCAAATGCATTCCGTCAAGGTAAATGCATTTGTCTGGAAGGCCTGACTCTCTTGTGTTTTCTAAATCTCAGAATAAACCATACTAAAAATCTTAAAATAAAGCAGGGATTTTTTTTTTCTTCTGAAAAAAAAAAAAAAAAAAAGGCCTGCAATATTAATGACAGTGTAATTTGTTTGCCGTATATAAAGTAACATTCCAACCCCCTCCCTTTGCTCACCAGTTTCTTCTACAAGAACTTTTACCAGGCAAACCCAACGCTTGAGCTGGGCTGGCTGGGCTGCGTTTCGGCCTCTCTGAGCAGTCCATGTGGCGATCACAGCAGATGGCCACTAGCTGTGCAAGTGGCCACTGGGCTGGCTTCCCAGTCCTGCGCCACCAGCATGCTCCTCTGCTCTGAAAGGTGCCAAACTCTAGGACAAAAGGGCATTTTAATCTTTACGTTTATATATGCGGAGGCTGAACTATGTCTGCTTATATTGTTGAAACATGCTGAATATGTGGAACAGAAAGGTCGTGACGTGAGGTATTTGTATTTAATTGTCAAGGTGAAGCTCACCTCTTGGTAGATAGACTTTTCCAGTAGAGAGAGAAGTCACAAGCGGCAACGTTAAACCTTGTATCTGGAGAGTGGGGAGGCTCTGTGTCGTTCACAGTGAACTGACTGGAGCGCGCTGAGATCAGAGAGGTTACTCACAACTATATTACGAATGCAAAATTGCTATGTGGCTTTAGCTCTTTCAGAAAGAAGTCACCACAAGAGTTTTCTTTCTGTGACCTCTCTGAAGAACATTTCCAGCTGGTACATCATAGCAGGATTCACGAATGGAAGCAACAAAAGTTACCAAAAGGTGTGTTGGCACTGACTGAATACTCAGCAGCAGCCTAATCCATAGGACTAGTAAGAACTGACGTGTCAGGGGATTGTTTCTCTAAAAACTGGACCTCCTTTGGCTGTAATCTCCCTCCAAAAAGTAACTTTGCAAAATTTTGGACTTCAAATTCTGCAGCTATTATCATCCATGTCAATCATTATATAGTATGGCTTTCTCACAAGGATCCCACAATAAAGGTTGAACCTATGAAAAGTTGTACTTTTTAGATCCAGTTCTGGTGATTCTTTCATTCAAAATCTAAAAGTATCCTCTTGTGTAAAAAGTACATCATTGAAGCTGATGATTCGTGTGTGATGACCCAGGCTGGAGTGTTAGTGGCTTGGTGGAGTAGTTCTACATGAGGTCAAGCTAAGCTTTTCAACATGGCCATCAGTATCTAGGGGGGGAAAAAAGCTGTTACCTAGCAGTACCACAGTCTTGTGCTGGTGGTACTGGAACAATCAACTAACCTTTGTTTCTCTGGTGACTTCATGGACTATGTGTCTTCCAAGAAAACCATTTAGAATTACACTGAGCTTAAAATCAGCAAGAGACATTTCTCTCCCCAGATTACAGTGATCCTCACTGACAATGGAAGATCCCATAGTTAATTCTACTTGGTGGGATCCCTGGAGATGTAAAACCATCAAAACATCAAAAGAGTAATGTCCTGTGTTAATATTACAGAGTAGGACCAATTGTTTCCCCCGCAATCTGTATCCAAACCACACTAGCAGTCTTGTCTTAAAAACAAAAATTAGAGCAGTCACCAATTCACTTGAAGAAATAATCACTGTGAATATAACTTGTCTCTTCTCCCCTTTTGTCATCTAAAAGCAGGAAGTTAAGTTTCCTTGTCTTGAAGACAGTAACCTCGTGGAGAGGGAGTCATCCCATGCTAAGGCAGGAAGGATGAACTGTCCTCCAAAGTTCCCTTTCTCTTCCTATTGCCTTCAAGAGGGATCTTACAAGATTAACTTAGACTGGATGCCAAAGTGCTAATATTAGATAAAATTAATGCCATTCTTCATGCCCACATCCATGTATATGCAGAATAAATGTGAAAATGACCATCTCTTCAAAGCACGGAAGAGGGTTCCCTTGCTAAAGCCAGTGTGCTGTTCTCAGCCGCAGAACTCTCACGGAATCCTGTGGTAACAGGAGCAATCCATGAAGTGTTTTGAGCCCAGTGGATGCTAAATGTGATGCAGGTTAAAAATGCCTTGGAGGCAATTTGGGTTTGATAGAAAGAGAAGCAACAGGAGTAACCTGCAACAAAATAGGTTAGATTCGATGTTAAGGGGGAAAAAAGTCAACTTTCTTAGGGCAAGGCAGGTGGTCAGCCGTGCTGGACCTAAGGCATGATTTAAATGCATATGATTCTGTTTCCAAACAGGAACTTAATATGTATAATTCTGCAGCAGTTTTGATACTCTCTCTCCTTCATTTTTGGGGATGTTCATCTAGAAATTTAGCATTGCAGAAGATGTGCAGGCATCAAAGGTACTTAAGAGGTTTCCAAGTTTCTGTAGCACAAGCTGACAGATGTTAAGAAGATGTAATAACTTTTGGGCTGCAACTACATTATGGATGCACTATCCAGACATCTGCCTATCTCACTGACTTTATACATCAGGCTCTTAATGATTCTGCTTTCCTTTTTCTTTAAAGCCATTTCTTCTTTCGCACTGATTTCTGTGTCTCAGTTCTCTCATCTACATCGCCTGAGCTTCTCTCCCATTTTGTATTTTGGATCCTTTCGGGCATCTAATCTCAATTCTAAGGATCATTGCTACTGTGTGATAGCCAACTAGTCTTCATGAGCTACTGTGCAGATAGAAGGTTGCAGGAACGAAGGGATCTGCCTAAACATTTTCAAGTTCTGTTGAAACATTTCTCGGTGGAAAAAACCCTAATTTGAGACTAAGGAGCTAAGATTTATTTTATTTTTCTTATGAGACGGCCACCATGACTAGGTTGTATATTAAAAAAAAACAACCCAAAAAACAAGAAAAAAACCCAGGCTAGCATATGCAGTTGTGTGTGTGCTTCTGTGCATCTCCTGTGGTGATGTGTCAGTAGAGCAGCTCGGCCCATTTTCAATAGTTGTCAGCCAAACTTAACTCTTAATGGATCTAGAACTTGAGATAAGTTAGCAAATTATTCTAAGAGCTGGTGGAACTTGGCCTTCAAAGAAAAAAAAAAAAAAAAAGAAAGAAAAAAAAGAAAAAGGTTGGTCCTGAGAGTCCTGAGAGCATGGAAAATATATATTCAAACGATGAGTCTAAAATGGTCTTGTTTAATTGATACAGCAAATTCTGTAAATAAAGCCCTTGACCATGGAGGTCTCCTATGCCTACAACATTGAGGTATGCACTAAAGAGAAATCTACACTACTGCACTACTTATTTGCCTGGGCACCCTAAATATTGGTAATGGCTTCTGGCCCATCTTTTGATCATTCCTATACACAGATACAGTTACACACTCTAAGTGTGGTCATCAACCCATATTTTGTGAGGTACAAATTCAAGGAAAATCTAGAGTGCTTCCACTGCGAACACTTTTTCTTCCCGTTCTCATCCTGATCTCTCATTTCTTCCATAGTACAGGAATAATTTCCCCCTAGGACAATTCCTGTCCATATCAGAGGTACAGCACCCAGCTACATCCAGTCCAAAATCCAAACTCACCTCCACCAGCCACTCTGAGCAGCCCTTCCCTCTTCCTCCATGTATAACAGTTATGTGTCTGCCTCATGCTTGATCACAAACTCTTGAGCAGTCTGGACATCTACATTTGAATATGTGATGCTTCCAATGATCTGCTGGACACTTGAAATTTAGGGGAAAAAAAAAAAGATAAATTAAGATTTCCTGATGAATATGCCTAAAAAAAGGAGGTAAAGCTGGAGTAAGCCTGAAGTCTAGGTACCATTTTATTAAAATGTTATTAAAGATGCAGACATTTCTTTTCAAACACTGAAAATAGACCTTGAAGCCAGTGATTAGCAGGAGAGCTAAAATCCCGTAAAGCCTGAAAATTGACTACACGGTACAATCAAGTTTCTTTGTCAAGTTCTAAGTGCTTTCTTAGAAAAATCCCTATAAATTAGTGACTCTACAAGAAAATCTAAAGGAAGGTGAACTCTTGGCATAGCTTCCAATCACAGCTTGCACATATAGTTCATAACAGTTAATGACATTTTTCTTCTCTTCAATTTCACATAAGGAGATAAAAAGGAAAACTGTGAGAATTTGTCTATAGCATGATGACTGTGGTCAATATCTTGCTATTTGCTCTGTCAATGCCATCAAAATATTGTTTAATAATTTAGAAGCAACCATGTAATTTTCTTCCACAGTAGTAGCAAATTAGGCACTTACTAAATAATTGACAAAAATACTTAATTCTAGGGATGCCTTGAGGAACATACTATTAGCTGACAGTTTTTAAAACTTTTCCTTGCATTAGTGATTATATTTTAAAATTATTTTCCTACCAATTCTTCCCAGTGTGGGAAACAGCACAGCTTGATACTTCAACCTTCTTATATTCCATAACTAACCACCTTCTCTCGCAAAAATAGAGAGGGAATCATGCAAAGGATTCATGAAAAATTACATATATGTGGGGAAGAATTGACATAGACAGGGATATACACTTTCAGGCTCCATGTTATAATGTATTAAGTTTACGTGTCTCTTTCTCTGAAGATATTGCAAAAGTTAGAATTTCAAGGAGAAAGGTCAATAATCTAAAAGAACTACAGATACAATTTTGCAAGCAGCTGGAAAAAGACAGTTTTAAATAATGTGCAAACTATACCCTTAAAAATCTCTGTAAGAAAAGCAGTTGCCTTCTTCAGACAAAGCAGCTGAAACACTGATATCAAAAAATGCATTAAAAACACCCGTAACCTGGAAATGTAAGTTCCACATTCTCAGAAAACCAATTGCTTCCTTTGTGAAGCGATGTCTGATGATGAAGTGACAGTTGTTCATGAGGGATTCTTCTTTCAGGAATGAAAAATATAACATCAAGCTGAATTCAGCTGTGTCCCACCCACGATGCTGAGGGATAACCACCTCCTTTGTTTGAGAATTATTTGGGGTGACTGTGCATTCTGCGCAAACAGAGCCAGGGGAATTGTGTGCTATTGTCTGCTTGTACCAAAGGTGTTTCTGGGCGTTTCAGTGCAAAGGCTTGTGCAGATGAGCCAGGCAGAGCTGCTCCACAGCAGAAGGCTCAGCAGTTATGTTGGAAGAACGTTTGATATTTTGCCCTCACTTAGTTTCACAAAAAACCTCTAGGAATAGAACTAGAGTAGATCCTATGAGCACTTTACCCAAGGTCTCTATAATTTAGTTGATGATTTCCAGTAAGTCTACATTTTTTTCTCTAGAGAAACAGATGTTGCTGAAGTATTTATTATACAGGCTCCAAGAACTGCCAAGGTGAGCAGCTCCAGTGCTGGTAGGATCCACAGCTAAGCGCTCCAGTGGAGGGTTTCCCAAACAGAGGGAACCTCAAAGGGAGATGAGAGCCGGGCCAGGACCCCATACCTCACATGACTGCAGTGGACAGGACCCAAGCAGAGCCAGAAGCAGCAGCAGCCACGCCTTCTACATGTATAAAAGAAGCCCTTAGGGAGTGCTGATGACCAGGAATACCATGACCAGATTGTGACATGGCGCTTTGTGTGTGCAGGAAGCGTGATGAAGCTCTGCCAACTTTACCACGGAGCAACAGTAGCCACTGGGCAGAAAGCCGTGACCTCTCTAAGCTCTGCACCCAGCATGACTGACGCATCTGCCCAGACAGGAGCTCTGGTAGGAACGTGCTTTCACCCCTGTGCTGGGCTGCAGGATGAGCTTGGTACCAGACGGCAGCTGTGAGCACACCTGTGGGAGATGGACCCAGGTAGAGGAGCTCCTCTGCTTAGTCACAGAGTTCCATGAGGATGTGAGCAGGTTGAAGAGTATGAGANTTCCAGCTGCAGGGAATGATGAGGGAAGAAACAGGAAGAGCCAGCAGATCAATGCTTCTGAGCTTGGTGTCACCAGCAGAATTTTGGGGGTTTTGATCATATGTTGGTTTACGTGACAGCAGGCCCAGTTTTCAGCTTCAAGCTCAAACACTGCAAGATCCTTTAGGCAACTCATTTCCTATTACTTGGTATCCAAGTGCCTTTGAGGATCTTGATTGTGTACACTCATTATTTGTGCTAGCGATTATTTCAAGCAATCTCTGAAAACAGCTGGTTGTCTACTCTGCAGAGACACTAACAGGGAATTCAGAGAATTAGTACCTGTGCAGAGGGTGGGAGAGAAAGGAACAGAGCAAGAACTCAGTTCCTTCCTGCTCTCAATTTCACCAGACTTTTCTTAAAGTGTAATGCAGTTGATTTTAATTCCAGAGTAATGAAATTACTTTTCTGCCCAGAGCCCTGCCCTACATACTGTATGAAACCCACATAACCTATGAGGCTCTGCTGTTGAAAGCTCAGATATTTGGATTTCTTCTGTTCGTGGCTTTAGCCGTCCTGACAACTGTCACGAAAGTGAAGATGTGTGTTAGTTGCTACTTCATTTTTTAAAAAGAAAGAAATTCCCTATGCTTAAAACCGTTAGTATCTAAGTGGTACAAATTACAAGCCTTGCCATTCACACCTTACTGAGGTAATGAAGTGGAACAGGGGTAAGTTGCCATCTGCTGCTGTTTGGCTGCAGATAGTTTTCTGCAAGACTAAGTTAACTGGTCAGCAGCACATCTGTTTCTCCTGTGATCTGTGATGCCTGTAATTGCCCACTGCAAAAATATAAAAGCATTATTTTAAGATGAAAATTGAGAATTTGCAGCAGATTGTAGGAGGCAGCCGAAGCTGGCAGGGCATCTCTGAGGCAGCAATTTCCAGACCTTTCTTACATTCTACCTCTGGCTGGTATCTTGGAGGCACTGAGTGTTCGTGTTTCAATAAGACGTTGTGGTCTCTGACTTGTAGGCTGGAGAAAGAAAATTTGTGGTGATTCTAGAGGTTTGCAGGGATAGAACAGAGTCGATATTTTGTGTGTTTGTGCTTTTCAAATAGGCTAATTAAAGTGCTAACATTTGTCACAGCAGGGTTCAGCTTTACTGGATCACTAATAGCAACTCATTATCATAAAACACTTCCAGAAAGTAGCTTTTGTATAACTAAGATTTAAAAGTCTAGGCAGAGTCAGAAGTAATTTTCATCTGCTTTTAACGCTTTTTTTTTTAAGAAAAGGGTCTACCTTACTAATAAGGCATGTTCCCTTGTAATGGTTCAAATGCCATCCTTGTTGTAGATCTGTTAAAAATCCTGTGGTTGTAATAGCAAATCCAATTTGATTTGGAATTGGGTTTGGGGAAAGTGTTTGCTTTTGTTTGGTTGATTGTTTTGCCATTATGGGTCCTAGGGAGAAAATACATAAAAGTGAGAGTTTTAAAGTAGTGAATTTGGAGGGGTTTATGAGGTCCTCCTGGAGAGGAGGCATTACCTTTCACACTTATGGTGGTTTTGTTCAAAAAATAAGAAATTAGATTTCTTTTTAAAGACAAAATATATTTTCAAGAATTTCAGGCAATGGCCTGACTTGAGCAGCTAAAGCTGAACCTGTGAGAAAATTCATACACATTAACACCACAATTTAGCCCTTGTCATCTACATACATTATGCATCCACCTTTAGCAACAGAAGAGCTGGACAAAAGCTGTGAATGAATGATTCCAGTGCAACTGTGCTCTTGAAATAAAATATCCTATGATAAATAAAATACTTGGTCTTAGTCACTGAAAAACATTCCTGCTATATTATGCAGCTGTCTGTGACTAAACTGTCTCTCTCAGACAAAGATATAGGCAATATTTGTCTTATTCACTATAACAACTGAGAACCAAGTAAGTTTAAAACCAGAAATAACTGCAACCATTCCCTGAGATGTGCCCCTCATAGGAAAGAAATATGGGTAGCATATAGATTTGACTTTTACGTGTATGCACGAAGGGAAGCCAAACAGAAGAGATTAAACCATAGTCATTTTTATGTCTGCATTAGAGCAGTTTTTACAGGACAGGTCCAGCTGAGGTGTAAGTTTCTTCTCTCAACTGATGGGAAGCAGTGGATTTGCAAAGAGGCCTTGCTCTGGACACTGGGTTGAATAAAGAAGCAAAGCATGTGCTAAATTGCAATTGTCTCAGTCAAATCCTTTAAGAAAACAGTAAAACTCTTTAAAAGGCTTTAAATGAAAATGCCAGTGAAAGCACTTATAAAAAAAAATAAAGGTTTCTTTTGGCTTTTTAGAACAATAGCAAAATTTTGGAAGGAGGTCACAACCAGCTCGTATTTTCCATATCATCACCATGCCTGGGTTTGTTTGGTTTCCTCCGACTTTCTCTATCCCAAGGTTTCCTGGATAACGGAGCTAGTGATGGTTTCAGCTGTTACAATGCATTGTCTGTGGGTCCAATTTTATTGACTCTATTGTCACTCCTTCTTTCCCTCACCACACTCCTCTCATCCCTCAAAAATGGTGAAAATAAACAAGTTAGAAAAATTAAGTCTTTAATCTTTGGGGACTATAAGCACGCAGCCTGTTAATTGCAGTGAAGTTATTTCAGAACAGAAGGCTGGAAGCTATCAGAAGCTCTTTCTGTGAACAGATCCAGGGAGAGACGAGACCAGTGACAAAGCCTTCAGGCACACGTGACAGATAAGAGAGGGATGTAGCAGACAGGGAGGGAGACCTTACAATTATGGTGGAAATAGAGGAAAATCAGGAGAGGCAAGAAAGGAAAAAGAGAGAGACCAGTAGTGTCAAAGGCAACCAGAAGATTAAAGAGGAAAAAAATAGGCAAGGAGTTCTCGGATTTTCCCAGGAGGAAGACTTGGAGGATCTTCAGCAAAAGCAAGGTCCTATCAAGCGCTGGGTTCACAATTAAAAAGACTTAGATCAGATGGAAAGCAGGAAAAGTATCAAGAAGTGATTGGCTAAAGAGGGAGGGTTATCTGAACAAGGCTCGCAAAAGCATTTTATATACTTAGAGAGGTAAAAACATGCATTTGTGAGATAGTTGCTAGCCCAGAGTTGCTAGCTGGCTTATTTCCCAGCTCTAGCTTCTGTGACTCAGTGGAAGTATAGGTAGCAGGACTGGAATTGGGTAGAAACCACCAGTTAAAGCAGATGCTAAATGACAAGGGAGCCAAAAACTTCTGAGGATCATTTAAAACATGTATGTTGAATATACATGGTATCATATAGTTTACAAACGAGCTTGCATGAATGTCACAGCTGAATTTGTGTTTGGCCATAAAAAGGAGACATAGCACACCTAACTTCAGAGCAGACACTGGTAGCGTTAGAAGCCACACAGAGTAGATCATCTTGTTACAATATAAATCTTTGTCCCCCACCCACTGATGCTCCTTGTTCCAGTAATCATTTGTAGTGAAATTCCAGGGAGAACATCTAATAGCATCACAGCAGTACACCTGCATTATAACCGGAGGGGACTGCGGTTACCAGAGGAGAATTTAAACAACTCAGCATTAAGTCATGCCCTGGCTGTTGTAGTCCACACAAAGACGTCCATGGACGTCCACGGCAATGCTTGTTTCAAGATCACCCAGCGCCCATGGAATTTTGGCAGTTTTCTGTGTAGAATAATGTGTTACTGGGTCATGAAAAAAAAAAAAAGGGGAAAAAGGGAAAATGACTGATACTGTCCCAATTAGAGGGTCTCGCTGTCAGTTCTGGAATCCACTGATATCCGGAACGACAAGAGATATCAACATGACCTCAACTGAACTATCAAACTCTGTATCTGAGCAGAATAAGCAGCAAGAAGCAACACTGATAGCAGCAGGTAGGGTTTCTTCTGCCTGTGCTTTGGACTATTGGAAGGTGGCACCCGTTCAATCAATACTTGCTCTTTGCAGAATCTGTTGGTGGGGAAAGTTGCAAGATTCACTTTTATCGATGTAATACATAGGGGTAGAAGGGTGTATGCTTGCTACCTTCAATGCTCCGTTATCTATAGTTAAAGCTGGACTACTATCACTGCATATAAATGGATGTTTCCACCTCTTCTCATGAATGTAAATTTACCCTATCTCAGTAGGCTCCAAAAAATGCCCCTCTTCACCGCTCACAAGAAAAGACCTCATTGGAATAGAAGATGAGTAGAATAATGTACCTGACATGAATCTAGATATCAGTAAGGAATATTTTTAGTACACGCCCCACAAGATGAGGCTGTTATTTTTTTTGTGAAAAACAGAAAAGTAAAACTAAATTTAAACTAAAACACTATCACTGCTACTGCAAGGTAAAACTGTCATATTTATACTCTTGGCTGATTCTACACATCAACTTTATACTTGCATTCTTGAGTGTATATTCATGGAAAGATCGTGACCTAATGCTGATCAATATATATAAAAATTGATTCATGTCTAATGTAACTCTAGTGCAGTAGATGGGCTACGTCCATTTGTGGTGTAACTACAATGACATCACTACAGATCTTTGCAGGTTAAGTCTTACCTTGTTTCAGTACGAAGTGTGGGAAAATGTAGAAGGGTGTTATCAGAAGAGTTCACCACTTATCAGTGTTTCCTGGCTACCTCAAAGCGATCAGCACTTTCAC